>PVKN010012098.1:0-21061 GCA_004027915.1 Capromys pilorides
GGAGAAGGAGAAGGAGAAGGAGAAGGAGAAGGAGAAGGAGAAGGAGAAGAAGAAGAAGAAGAAGAAGAAGAAGAAGAAGAAGAAGAAGAAGAAGAAGAAGAAGAAGAAGAAGAAGAAGAAGCAGCAGCAGCAGCAGCAGCAGCAGCAGCAGCAGCAGCAGCAGCAGAAGAAGATGATGATGATGGTGATCCTAATTTGGAAATTCAGGAGACCAGTATGGCCAAAGCCATTCTTAAAAAGTACAAAGCTGAGAACTTACACCTTCCAATTTCAAAGCTTATTACAAAACTACTTCTACAGTGATCCAGTCAATGATGAAGACATTCATGCAGAATGATAGATTAACATCAAGAACCAGAAATAAATCCTCACAGCCACAGGCAATTGATTATGTTTTGTTATTATTTTCTTTTCAGAACCAGAAGTAACCCTAGATCTGATGCAAGCACTATACCACAAGCTACACCTCTAGTCCAGTCTACGGATTTTCAACAAGGACAGGAGAAAAAAATTCACCAAAAAAACAATCTTTTCAACCCAGGGTTACGGGAAAACTGGATATCTACATCCACAGAATGAAGCTGGATTCCTTTTTCTCATCATACCCCCAAATTAAGTCATAATAAATCAAAGACCTAAATGTAAGAACCAAAAAAATTCTAAAACTCTTAGAAGAAAACACAGGGGTTAATCTTTGTGAGCTTGAGTTAGGTCAGAGATGATACCAAAGCCACAGCAACCAAGGGGAAAAATAGAAAAGCTGAATTTCATCAAAATTTAAAACTTGTGGGGGGCTGGGGAGACAGCTCCGTGGAACAGCGCCTGCCTGGCAAATGCAAGGTCATGAGTGTGAACCCTGGTCCTGCCAAAAAAATAAAAAATAAAACTTGTGATTCTAAGGGACCATTAGGGAAGTAAAAAGACAATCTACAGAACAGAGGAAGAGATCTGTGAGCCATATATCTGATAAGGCACATGTATCTAGCACATATTGAGAACTCTTTACAAGTCAGTAACAATTTTAAAAGCCTAATTTGAAATACTGGGGAAAGGTCTTAATAAACATTCTCCTGAACTGGCCAGGTGGCGTATGCCTGTAATCCCAGCACTCAGGAGGCTGAGGCAGGAGGATCACTGCAGTTCGAGACCAGCCTGGGGCTACAAAGTGAGCACAAGGCCAGCCTGAATATCATAGCAAGGCCTTGTCTTAAAAAAAAAAAAAAAAATGCCTAATATACAGATGCTAAAATGCTTGACATCACTAAACATTAGAAAAATGTAAACCAGGGGCTGGTGATGTGGCCCAGTGGTACAGGGCTTGCCCACCACAAGTGAGGCCCTGGGTTCAATTCTCAACACCACCACCAAAAATTAAATACAGACAGTGTTAAACCATCCTCCCAATGGCTGCAGCAGCTTGTGCAGCCCGCTCAGTGTGCAGGTCCCCACACTCTCCCACCCTAGCGCTGCTCACATCCCCCTTAACATCTGCCCACACAGACCCCCAACCCACAGAAACCGTCTACACTGTGCTCAGGCTCTCCCTCCTGCTGTGTGCTGGACTTCCTTTGCACTCAGTGCCCTACACAATCCCACCTACCAACTATGACCCATATCTTGGCAGAGTCCCTCAAGCCCACCAAGGTCCATGGCCTGGCCCCTCAGGCTTCAGCCCAGTGCAAGACAGGCTTGGAGATAGAGGGGAGCCCAACCAGCCTTCCAAGCATCCTATGCCACCCCTCTGCCCCTCGCTTGCCTACCTCAGCTTCTGCCAGGTTGATCTGCCTTTCCAAGTCCTCAGAGATCATTTTTCCTCTGAAAAAGAAACCTGAGTGAGCAGAGAAGGCACAGGCCCCCCAGGTACCAGGCATCACCCTGCAGAAGGCAGGGCAAGCATGGGTCAGCAACCCAGGGCCTTCATGCTGACTGTTGCTAAGCAGGGTGGAACAGATGTCAGGCAAGGAGTAAGGGGAGACTGTTGGGCACTGGGAGACAGAAATAGCAATTCTGCAGGAAGAGAAGGCCCTAAGGATGCCTGGCCTGAGGCCAGAGCCTCCTGGAAACAGGAAGGTGTACTGTGCCAAGGTGGTCCAGGGTCATGTTGGCAGAAGGACCTTCACCTCTCATCAGCCTTGACCACTCGGACACTGTCAGTGCCAAGTCCCAGAAAAGCAGCTCCCTTGTTGATGGAGTAATGACACTGGGGAAGAATACAGAGGGCAGGTTAGCAAGATCTAGGCCAAGGGTCAGAAGGCATGGACAGTGGGGAAGAAACAGACTGGGAAAAATCAAGTGTAAGCTGGAGTAGACAGCATCTGCAGGCCAGGGTTTCTCAAATGTGCGTGTGCACAGAGCGCCTGCGTGGCTGGCAAGCATGCACGTGTGCACCGAGGTCTAGTGGGCCTGCGATTCTGCATCTCCAAGAAGCTCCCCAGCAGCACTGATGCCAGTGGTCAGGGACTGCTCCCTGAATAGGAGTGGACTGTCTCTACTGCCCTCCCCCACCCAAAGGCAAGACAACCATGTGAGTGTACATGGCCTCCCTGACTGAAAGGAAACACATCCACTCAGGGATGGAAGGGGCAGAAGGAAGACCTGTAGGGTCTCTCACTGAGCGGGCTCACTTTTAGAATCGGAGCCCTGAATTGTACCTTTCCTTTTCCCTACCTCCTTTGATGTGAAGATGGCCAAGGGTGGCAGTGCCCAGAGGCCCTTCTGCTTGCAATCTGGGTAGCGCCGATAGCGGGCCAGGTTCATTGCATACATGTTAGAAATGGAACCACCTGTCACAGGGGGAGGTGATGGCAAAAGGGGGCAGGGTGAATTAGGACTGGGCTCACACTGATTAAAGATGCAGGGTGACTGACTTCCCTGCTGTGAATCCCAGGGCTGTAGAAATGCACAGCAACCCACAATGGCCCAAGGTCAGCAGGTCCTGCGGACCACCCCAGCACTGTCCCAAGAGACACCCCTCCAAATCCCCATCCTGAGAGAAGGTGCTCAAGTGTGCCTGCCAGTGGCTGTTGGATAAAGGGGACTGGGCAGTGTGCTCTGTGGCCTGGCTTGGGGCCCAGGGAGGGAAAGAGAGAAGTCACTGCTCCCTGCCTACTGCTTAAAGCAAGAGCACCATGGGGAGGAGAAGCCCTAAGAAAGGCCTCCTCCTTCTCACATACCAGGGCAGAAGACCCCATCCCCAGAGCTCCAGCCCACCAGGGCCCGGAGTTTCTTCAGCACCTCCTCTTCCATGAGTACAAACACAGGGGCGATCTCATATGTGTACCTGCCAGAAGAGCACCGATGAGAAAGGCAAAGAGACACAGAGGCGTCCAGACCAGGCCCTTCAACTACAGGAGTCAGAGAGGGAGATGCTGAGAAGTGAAAGAGGAGTTCCAGCTGAGAACAAGCTGGCAACAAATAAGCAAGTGTGCTCTATGCTAGGCCCGGCCTGGCAGGTGTGGCTCTCAGAAGTAGCTGAATCTGAAGGCAACGGACACCGAGCCTCTGGCCCACTGCCTACATCCAGCAGAGAACAGCGGTCTGCTTCCCCATTTACCAACATGGGTGAGGACCCATGTTGGCTTGGGAAGCTGCCACAGTCAGGGTTTACAGACAGAGGGGGCTCTGGAGCAGGGGTCATCTCAACCCAAAGGCTACCAGGCCGGGTAGAGAGGACTGCAACTTGCTGCAACCCAAAACTGCAGGAAAAAAGTCACTCATTTAGGAATACAGAGGATTTTTTTTTTTTTTTTTTAAAGGAAGAGGGCAGCACAGATGAGGAAAACCCAAGCTCAGGAGGCCAGAGAAAATGTAAAAAATGGAAGCTCAAAGAGCAGGAGGGAAAGCACTGCCAGCAAGCATTCCCAGAAAATGGCAGAGAGGAGCAAAAACTAATATCCTCTTATGGGAGCCACCTCCCAGCAAACCTAAGTCCTCTGCACAATGGAAGTAAGGGCTTTGGGGTAGCTCACTGGCTGGTGTTGAGGCTCTCAGTGATAATGCGCCCGGCCAGAGCATGGGGGTCCAACCCTGAGAAGAGCTGGTTGAAGAATCGTGGGTGACCTGGAGAACAAGGGGTGGGGCGGAACACTCAGCATGGATCTGGCTGCAAACACCAGAACCCTCCCACCAGAACCCACAGTGCACCGGTCTTGACGCTGTAGTGAATCACAGCCCGACAATACTCCAGGATCCTCTCCTGCGCCTCCCCGCAGCTCTGCAGCTCCAAATCCAGCAGGCGCGTCAGCTCCTCAGGCTCCTTCCACTCGCAGACCTAGGAGAAGAAGCCAGGGATGCAGGGACTTCACACCTGTGGAGCAGCTGCCCCAACTGCAGCCACTCCAGAGACACAGATGTCACCAACTTACACTTAAAACAATTCAAGAACATTATCAAGGTGATGCATAACAGGAGGGTAAATAAATGTAAGGCTCAAGATATAAATTCCTGAGACACACAGGGAGAGGGGTGAATTCTGGGGCACAGCCTCATCCAAGGAGGGAAGCTCTAAGCCAGGTTGGCAAGAGAAAAGGAAGTCTTGCTGTGCAGGGGGAGGAGGGAGAAAGGACGTACCTTCTCAGAGGCACTAGTCCCTTTCCGTATGGCCTCATCCATAATGATCTCAAATACATCCCGGAGCCAGGCCTCTGCAGCCTTCGGGTCCCCATCAACGGAGGGCAGTGGTTTCGACTCAGCCATTGGGACAAAATCTGTCTGCAGAGCAAGAATCACTCCCTACTCAGACTGGACCTAAGCAGCAAGACCCTCCGCCCCACAAGCAGGGATTGAACCTGCAGCTGAGTCCTGCCCTTCAGAGCATAGATAAGAGCAAGTGACAATGGTGCAGAGGGAAAGCCAGTGGAAACAGCCGGGAGAGAAGGCAGTTAATGCCAAGCAGGGGGACTGAACAGCCGCTGTCTTCTTGAGGCAGGAGGAGAAGCTTACCTTTTTGCTCAGTTTCTGTTCAGGCAAGGTACACAATGAGCTGTCCAGACTAGATAGCAGAGGAAGTGAGGAAAAGCCAGCTGTCACATGGCCATAACATAATGCTCATGACCCTTGCCCGAAAGAGAATTTTCATAGACTTGGAACAGGAACAACTGGTTAAGTTCCTGGAGTAATCATTAGCTGACAGAAGAAGAGAAGGGGATAAAATAAAGTCAAAAAAGGGCAGGTGGCACATTAACCTCAAGGTTGAGGGCGCAGGGAGCCAATCACAGCACAGAAGAAGGGACTGCCACCATGAATCCCAGCACCCAGAGCAAGGCACAGGAGATGTGTGGAGGGACAAGGCCTGGCAGCTGGCCCAGGACCTGGTGGGGAGGGTTGGGGAGGGAGCCTGAGACAAGGAGATAAAATGGCTTAAGCACTCCTTAGAGGCCAATGTCCTCTGCATCCCAACCCCAGGTCTTCATAATTGTCCTGACTTCTAAGGCTTTCTCCTAGCTCCAGAAGGAAAGGCGGTCATATTGAGGATTTTATTACACAAATCCTGAGCCATCCAAGCTGCCACCAAGCGCTTCTGTCTCTCCAGGATATAGGCACACACAAGGCGGTTACAGACCAGACAGAGTTGGACGCAGACCCTGTGTCCTCAAAATTCAGGAAAAGAGACCTAGGAAGCTGAAGACCAAGGGAGACCTATAGCAGGATGGAAGTGAGCAGGTGGGCAGAAGGAAGGAGAGGAGCAGGCAGGGTAGGGAGAGGTCTACCATAACCTTACAAGGCAAGAGGGGAGAGCTGGTCCTGGAGTCAGTGAAGGTACCGCTGACAGGAATATGGAAGCTGATGCAGAATGGGCAGAGCTGCGTGAGACTGTGATGAGTCCTGAGTACCAGCCAGGCCAAGGAATCCAGACTTTATCCTACAGAGAATGGGGAGTCACTGAAAAGATTCTGTGGCAAAGAACAATGTGATCAAATTCATGCTTTCAGAAGACTGCTTTATTGCAGAGGACACAGGAGAATTAACAAGCAAGAGATGATCTGCACATACATAAGGGCACGGTGGATCAGATAGCATACAGGCGAACCTGCAGCTGCAGGTTTGGTCATTGCCTGCAGTGCTCTTCAGGCAACACGTTTTTTTTGTTTGTTTGTTTTCTGTTCTTTTTTTAAGGACAGAGTCTCACTATGTAGTCCAGGAGGGCCCTGAACTCACTGTGCAGCCCAGGCTGGCCTGTGGCAATCCTCCCACCTCAGTCAGAAGTTGGGATTACAGGCATGCATCACCAGATTTGGCTCATGGGCAATGGTTTTAGAAACTATTTTGCAAGAGAAGAGAGAGTTAAAAATGACCCTGGGGCCAGCGAGATGGTTCAGTGGTCTAAAGCGCCTGCTTAGGAGGGCTCAGGCAACTGCGGGGACTGCAGTTCGATCCCCGGCAACACAAGCTGCGCCAGCGCCACCACCAGGGCAGGCTGAGCCAGCCACAAAATGAATAAATAAAGAAACAAACAAACACAACAAGCAAACAAATAAATAAATAATTAAAAAAAAAAAAAATGACCCTGGAATTTTGTGCCTGGGTGGTTTGGGAAAATGGTACCCCTGAAATATGGACCCAGAAAAAAAACTAAATGGAAAATAAGATAGTGATTTCTTGGAAATAATCATCCAAGTGGAGGCCTTCTGAGATTTACTGCTTGTCATGGGGCAAAGTCAGGCCTGGAGTTCTGATGCCACACATAGGAAAAGCAGATGTGAGAATCAGGGATAGCTGAGCCTTGTGACAGGCTCCACCCACCACCAGGGATGGGGGCACTGGGAGGCAAGCCCCAGGTCTGGAGGACCCTGCTCAAGAGAAGAGAGACCAGAACAGGTGGCTGCTCAGACATAATCCACTGGCAACAGCTACAGGGACTCATGCCAAGTGGAAACACAAGCTCAAGGGAGTCTGGTGTCTAACCCTTAGACACTTACTGAGTAAGTGGGTTTGAGAACCACAGCACCAACCAGGGCCCTGAGAATGAAGGAGCCAGATCTTCCCAAGAAATCAGGCCAGTGATCTGATGATGGTAGAGGTCGAGAGATTAATACAAACACCAGTACGGTGGCACATATGTGTAATCCTAGCTATTCAGGAGGCTGAGGCCAGAGGATGTCAAATTCAAGACCAGCCTGGGCAACTTAGTGAGTTCAAGGGCAGTCCTATCTCAAAATAATACATATTTTGGGTGGTGATATTGCTCAGTGGGAGCGCATCCCTGGGTTCAGTCTCTAGTATCATGAAAAAGAAAAAATAACCCAGGAATGGTAGAGTAAGACTATAATCCCAGTACTCTGGGAGCCTGAGGAAGGATTGTAAGATAAGAGCCCAGGCAAGGAAACTTAGAGACTTAGTGAGATCCTGTATCAAAATTTTAAAAGGTCTGGAAATGTAACTCAGTGCAAAAGCCCTGGATTCAATTCCCACCACTACAAAAAAGAAAAAAAAAAAAAAAAGCTCTATGAGCTTGGATACAGTTTAGTGGTGGAAAGCTTGCCTAGCCTGTGTGAGGCCCTGGGTTTCATCTCTGGAATTGCAAAAACAAAAAATAAGTCCCCCTTCAGTCCTTACCACATGACACCCTCTGTACTTAAAATACATTATGCTAACCTTCACAGCTACTTAGGGTCAACTTCCTACTGGCACTTAAAGGAGGAAACCGACTTTCAGAGATACCACGTACTTTGTCCAAGTTACACAGCTAGTACACAATGGAGCTGGGCTGAGACACGAGTGTGCCTGGCCCTGAGGCCTCTAAGCATCCTCCTCTGCTGCCTCACACTCAACTCCCTGTGAGTTTGGCTGTGCCTGGCTGCTGCCCTCGGAGAGGACTCCTGCTTTCCTTCCCAATCCTGCTGGGCTTCTTCCCGAAGCACAAGCTTGTCTCCCACTAGCCTTCTGCAGACAGCCTTCTGACTTTATGCTGCTGACCAAACCAGTTACCACTTTCCCCCTGGCTTCTGTCTTCAGTGATTACTGATAGCTCTTGCACTTCTTGTCTCTTTTCTCATTTGCCTTATTTTTCTGGATCTAAATTTTACAGGTATAACCTTTGTGAGCCTTTAGGAGGAGTGGTGGCAGATGTTATACGTTTAACTGGAATGAATGCACACACCATGAACTTAGAGTGATACCAGTTTGAAAATTTATGTGTTTTTTTATCTTTTTTCTTATATTTTAGGACAAAATTTATGTGTTTTGCTTTTTTATTTATTTTTCAGCACTAGGGGCTGAACTAAAGGTTTTTACACTGAGCTATATCACCAGCCCTTTTTTATTTCTTAATTCTAGGACAGGATCTTGCTAAGTTGCTAAATTTCCCAGGTTAGGCTAGAACTTCTGATCCTCTTGCCTCAGTCTCCCAGAGTGTTGGGATCAGAGGTGTATACTACCACACCTGGCTTTGGTATATGGTTTTGCCTTGCAGCACCCACCAGGCCTGGTAAGTCTGGTGAGACTCCCCATCTTTACATCTCTTGGGGAGGCTTAGACAGCTTCTATGTTTCAGCTGGATGGGGGTTTTGCCAGTTGGATTTGGTGGAAGGACTGTAGGGCCAGGGAATTCAAGATATTGGGAAGAAAATGGGTAAAACAAGGGTCATGCAATCTAGGTTGGATATACAAAGTCACAAAAGATATGAGGGAGTTTGTGGTTAGACAAATATGGGGTAGGGATTCCATAAATGAGAAAAAACTTGTGCATTTGAAAACAAAACAAACTGAAAATATGCACTAATAAAATTAAAAATAAACAAAACAAATGTTGCTTGGTCCTATGAGCACCTTTACAGCTGGGACCAAAGCACAGCTCCTAATTCTGTTCATGGTAGATTATCTGTCTACCTTGTGGAGACTAGATGAAGCTGTATAAAGCAGTTACTCTCATTCTCCCCGCCGACCATTCAGCCAGCAATGCCCCTCTGTCACCCTTTTCCAAAGGCAGATTATAGTATCAGTACTAGACGATGGAAGATGCCAAGATTTTCTGAGACAGTGGAAGTCCCAAAGAATTTCCAAGACAAAACACACAGACAACAGATCACAGGCAAAGGACAGAGGGCCAACGGGCAGCACCTTTCTCTAATAATGGAGACAGGTGAAAGAATTCCCAGGACTGAACAAAGTTAGCAACTGTTTTCAGAAGAAAAAAGTAGTGGCTACGCTCAGCCAGAAATGCAGTGTCACATGATGACATGATTATTCTTCAGTTGATGTGTCTGTCTCAAATTATCTTAGCAGCTATTTCAAAAAACCTCCAGGCTGGTGACATAGCTCAGGCGGGCAAAATAGCTCAGTGGACTAAAGCACCTGCTTAGGCAAGTGCAAGGACTGCAGTTTGATCCCAGGCATCACATGCCCCACCAGCCCAGCCCCCCAGGGCAGGCTGAGCCAGCCAGAGTCCAGGCGTGGTGGTGCACCCCTGTAATCCCAGAGCTAGGGAGGCTGAAATCAGGAGGATCATCACAAGTCCAAGCTG
Organism: Capromys pilorides; assembly: GCA_004027915.1. Classification (NCBI taxonomy): domain Eukaryota; kingdom Metazoa; phylum Chordata; class Mammalia; order Rodentia; family Capromyidae; genus Capromys; species Capromys pilorides. The sequence continues at coordinate 9,461 of PVKN010012098.1, forward strand.
TGTAGTGAGATCCTGTAAAAGCCAAATATATTAAAATGTTTTTCCATATTTTTTGAATTACTAATTCACTGAATTTTTCCCTCCTTGTCTCATTTTTCGAATTTCCTAGAGAAAATTAAAGTTAATTCTGTGAAAGCCTATAACATCAGGAAGCTGAGGCAGAAGGATCACCGTGAGTTGGAGGCCAGTCTGGGCTATAGAGACCAGCCTAGTCTATACAGTGAGACCCTGTCTCAAAAAGCCTCAGTAGTGCAGTGCTTGCCCGGCATGTAACAGGGTCTAGGTTTGCTCTCTAGCACCACACACAAAAATAACAATAAAGAACTATCAACAATGAAAGATAGTTCAGAAAAAAATAATACTGACACCCAGGTTCTTGTGGGAAAAAAATCAGAAAACGTGGCAACAATGAGCCTAAACAAATAGGAACAGGCAGCTGTTGTTGGAGCTGGCCTTTTATTATTATAGTTTTACATTTCATCATGGTTTCTTTTTAGCTTTTAACTTAAGCAACACACACAATTCAAAACCCAAATCACAAAAAGATTAATATAGCAATAAATTCAATTTCCACACAGCTCCATATCCCCCATTCCCAGTCTAACCCACACAGCCAACCATTTTTATTAGTTCCCTGGGGGTACTTTCAGAGTTTTTAATGTACTTTTTTTTTTGTTTCTTTTTTTTTTAAGATTAATTTTATTTTAAAGAGTAAAAATAGCAGAAACAAAGATATAAAAACAGTAACAAGTAAAAGCACATATAGTATAGGATTTCAAAATAAGAAAAATTTAACAATGGTTATATTACATATTTTTATCATCAAATCAGTTTAGATTAATAGATACAGGTATGTAAGACTGATTAAACAGTTAAACATTATAATGTAGATTTTTAAACAAATATGAATAGATACTTATTTTTCCCTCTTCACACAAAAGATATTATCATTCTTCTGCACCTTCCTTTTTTCAGTTAACAAAATGGGTGATCTTATCAGAGTATAAATAAATAAATGCATAAACATCTTTATTCTTTTTGACATATAATAGCCTCATTAAGATATAATTTACATGCCACAAAATATAATCCTTTAAATACACAATTCAGGGCCTAGGGACATGGCTCAGTGGTACAGTGCTTGCCTGGCAAGCACAAGGTCCTCAGCTTGATTTCCAATACCTAGATAAACAGTAGAACTCAGTGGATTATCATATGTCCACAAACCTGTATGGCCATTATCACTAACTCCAGGACATGTTTCTCACCCCAGTAAAAACCTCTAGTTCTCCAACCCCCATCTTCTGGAAACTACTAATGTATTTTCCATCTCTGGAGAGTTGCCGAGACGTGTAACATTAAAGAGGCTGGCGTCTGGTTTTGTGCCTGGCCTCTTCCATCCAGCACACTTCCAAGGTTCATCCACACTGTAGCAGGTGTGAGTACTCCTTTCCTTTTATGACTATCACAGGCATTGTGTGAATATACTACCCTTTGTTTATCCATTTTTCATTTCTGTTGGGCATTTGTCCATTTATCAATTTTAGGCATTTCTGTTATTTCCATCTTTTGACCATTATGAGTACTGCTACGAACATTTGCATACAAGATTTTGTGTGGATGTATGTTTTCAATTCTCCTGTGTATACCCTAGTAGTGAAATTTATAAGTCATATGATAACTCCATGTTTCAATATTTGTTGTTGTTGTTGTTGTTATTTGGGACATGGTTTAGCTATGCATTCCAGGTTGGACTTGAACTCAGTATGTAGCCAAGGCTAGCCCTGAACTTGTGGTGATCCTCCTGCCTCAGCCTCCTGAATGCTAGGATTATAGGCATGTGCCACCATACCCCACTTCTATGTTTCACTTTTTTTTTTTTTTTTTTAAAGACGGGGTCTCACTATGCAGTTCAGGCTGGCCTTGAGCTCACTTTTGTAGCCCAGGCTGGTCTCAAACTCACACCGATCCTCCTGCCTCAGCCTCCCAAGTGCTGGGATTATAGGAGTGTGCAATACACCTGGCTATGTTTCACTTTTAAGGAACAGCCAAACTATTTCCCAAAGTAGCTGTTCCACTGTATGTTCCCACCAGCAATGCACAAGGATTTCCGTTTCTACGCAACTTTACTAATATGCATGACTGTGTTTTTCCGGCACACGTACATGTCCAGATTAGATATGAATTGCCAGAATCTATTAAGGTTGTACTTATGGTGGCCGGCGAGATGGTCTAAAGCGCCTGCCTAGGCAAGCTGAGGCAACCAGTGATGGCGGTTTGTTCCCAGGCACTACATGCTGCCCTAGCCCCACCCCTAGGGCAGGCTGAGCCAGCCATAAAAAAAAAAAAAAGGTGTATTTATATACTCAAATGGCTGTGTCTGCAGCCTTCCCACAACAGCATGTCTTCCAGCTTCTAAAATTGAGGAGTACCAAGTGATATCTCAGGGCATGAAGCAGCTAGTGGCAGAAGACCTATCTAGCAGGTGGGAAGCCCTGAGTTTAGCCCCAGACCTGAGCAAGAAAAGATTCCTCAATACAGTTTTGTTTGTTTTTGAAATACTAGGGATCTGACCCCACAGTCTCATGCTAGGCAAGCAAAGTCTCTACCACTGAACTGAATCCCAAATCTTTTAATTTTAAGATGGTGTTCACTAAATTGCCTAGGCTGGCCTTGAAATTATGGCTCTCCTGCTTCGGCCTCCACCTAGCTGTTTTGCACTGGTGGTGGCAATGGCTACAGCTGATTAATAAACTATTATTCCAAGACCCAGGCTGAAAGAAAAGCCCCTGTCTGGGACATGCTGTTCTCTTGGCAGAGGGGAAAGAATGGAAGGCAGAGAAGTCCAACATTCACTCTTAAAACTTTTGCTCACTGACCCAAATTAAATCGCACTTTGAGCCCTGAACAACAGGGTGAAGATGTGGATCCCTCCCATGAGAGAGCACCACAAAGACTATGGCAATGGGTGAGGACCGCAATCTCCTACTGAGATGGCTGGGCACAGGCCTCAGGCAGGGTTGGCACTCTGTCTACCTCAATCTGCACCAGCTCGTAAGCACAACCCACCTGACCTAGTGGATATGTGAGTCGGAATCACTGCTCTAAAGGTTTCCTCTCAAAGCCTCGTAAATGAGAAGAGGAACAGGTATTGAAGGGAAGGAAATGGGAATGGGACAAAGAACAAGTTATATCATCTACAGGTAAAAAAATAAAAATAAAAAGCCAAAGCTGGGCATGGTGGTACGCGCCTGTAATCCCAGGACTGGGGAGGCTGAGACAGGAGGATCACTATGAGTCCAAGCTGTGTAGCAAGACCTGTTCTAAATAAATAAGTAAATAAAAGTTTCCTCTCCTTTCTCCCTTTCTGTCAGGGACACTCCCCACGCACCCACGGGAGCTCTATCATTGAGCTATACTCAAAGCCCTTTACATTCTATGTCAGGAATTTGCTAAATTGCCAGAACTGGCCCTGAACTTACAATCACCCTGCCTCAGCCTACTGGGTGAGTCAGATGAGAGGTTAAGAGCCACTGTGCTCAGCCCAAGAAACCTCTCATTATCCCTCATTTCCCCACCTCATCTTCCACCTCTTCCCCACAGCATTTTGTAGTGCTCCCTTTTCACAGTACCTCCCCAGCCACGCCTCTTCATAGATGATGCTCTTGAAAAGACTCCCCATCTTTACATCTCTCATGTTTTCCTCAGCTCACTACTAAGAGTTTCCTTTATCAAGGTCACCAAGAATTGCCCTTTCTCCAAGGCTAACAGATGGAATTCATCTCTATTTTCCATGGCCCCTGTGGATGACCCAATTGTCTCACGCCGCTCTTCTGAGCCCCAGATCTCTACAGTAACCCACCTAACTCAAAGTACCAATGAAGTCCCCAACCCAAAACAGCTTATTTAGACTTACTCTCGTTTTCCGGGTGACTGGATGCGTAATGGCACACTTGTCTAGTGGTTACTCAAACCAGAAATACTAACTGATCTTTCACTGTTTTTTTCTCTTTCTGGGTGTATGTGTACCTTGGCATATGTGTGTGTGTATGTGTCTCTGTGTGTGTGTGTGTCTGTGTGTGTGATTATATGTAATGAGAAGTGGAACATAGTCTTTCTGCAAGCTAAGTGAGCACCCTACCACTGAGCTAACTTCCTGGCCACTAATATCTTTGTTTAACTTTTTTATTTAAATTTAAAAGAATGTGGGCCAGGGAGATAGCTCAGTAGAATAAGCACTTGCCTGGCAAGCGCAAGGCCCTGAGTTCAATCCCCGGTGCAATAAATAAATAAATAAATAAATAAATAAATAAATAAATGTTACAACCTTCTCTCCTCTAGCACAACCCTAAAATCTATCAATCACAGCATAAAAAATAAAAAAGCTTCACTTTTTTCCTCTGGGCTATGTTGCAATATTTTTCCCCTTAAAAATACTTCGAAGGGCTGGGCATGGGTGTGGATGCAGGTATTCCCAGTATTTGGGAGGCTGAAGCACCATGAATTCAAGGTCAGCCTGGGCTACATAGCCAAATTCAAGGCAAGCTATATTACATGGAGAGTCTGTCTCAAACAAAACCAACAAAGGGCTGGGGAGATAGCTCAGCGGCACAGCACCTGCCTGGCAAGCACAATATCCTGAGTTCAATTCCTAGTATAAAAGAAAAAAAAACACACAAACGAACAAAAATTTCAAAGGGAAAATGGTAATTTTATTGTGGCAAAACCTAGGGGACACTACTTATTTGGCTGATCAACACTGCCTTTACCAGTAGTGGGGCAGACAGACGTTATAGGGCTTGAGTGCAAGCTGCTGAAGACACACACCACTTATGTAATACTTCTGTACAGAAACATAATATAAACCTAAACACAAGGTGAGAACTATACCCAAGCTAGGGGTCATTCTATAAAACAACAAGCTTGTACTCTTCAAAAATATCAATGTTGGAGGCAGAGGATATGGCTTAGAGGTACAGCATGTGCCTATCACATGGTAGGTCCTGAGTTCAGTACTAGCACCACCTCCAAAAAAGTCATGAAAATAAAAGCTGAATGCCGGTTTTTAGATAGAATAAGACTAGGAACATTCTAACCAAAAAGAACATGAAATTTGAGATTGGTTCCTAGATAAGGAAGAGAAAACTACTATAAAGATTATTGTTAGTCAGGAGACAGGGGCAAGAGGTTTGCAAGTTTGAAGCCAACCTGGACTGTAAAGTGAGACCCCGCCTCAAAAACAAAGAAAGAATGTCATTCCAAACACTAGCATGTAGTATTAGTATTAAGTCAGTGTGTCTCGGGCCCATGAGATAGCTCAGTTGTCTAAAGCACCTGCCTAGGAAAGTTTAGGCAACTGCAGGGACCATGGCTGGATTCCTGGCACCACATGCTGTGCCAGCCCCACCCCCAGGGCAGGCTGAGCCAGTCATAACACAAATAAATAAATAAGATGTAAGTCAGTGTGTCTCAACTTGACAATTATATTGTGCTTGATGCATAAAAATATTCTTATTGTTTAAAAGTATGCTGAAGGGCCGGTGGGAAGGCTCAGCGGTCTAAAGCTGCATGCTTAAGCAAGCTTAGGAAACTGCAGGGACTGCAGTTCAAACCCCAGCCAATCCCCAGCACCACATGCTGTGCCAGCCCCACCCCCAGGGCAGGCTAAGCTGACCACAACATAAATAAATAGGGGGTGAGGAGATAGTTCCGTGGCACAAGTGCCTGCCTGGCAAGTGTAAGGTCATGAGTTTGAACTCTGGCCCCACAATAAATAAATAAGTGAATGAATAAATAAATAAAGTTTAAAAAGCACCACTGGGCCGGTGAGATAGCTCAGCAGTATAAAGCGCCTGCTTAGGAAAGCTTAGGCAACTGCAGGTACCACGGTTTGATCTCAGGCACCACATGCTGTGCGAGCTCCACCCCTAGGGCAGGCTGAGCCAGCCATAACATGAATGAGCGAATGAATGAATGAATGAATAAGTAAATAATTTAAAAATAAAAAATAAAAAGCACCACTATATTAAAAAAAAAGTATGCTGACATATTTAGTCATAAAAAGCATGATGTCTGAAATAATTTCAGACCGTTCAAGGAGACTATAGTTTTTATTTTTTGTTTTTAATACTATACTTTTTAAAGAATAAATTTGTCAACGTGATTTACTTACCATGAAATTCACTTTTTAAAAGTAAGTTAGTGGTTTTTAGTATATTTCCCAAGTTGTACACTGGTCACAATTTAATTCCAGAACATTTTCATCACCCACAAAAGAAACCATACCTATCAACAGGGACTTGCCATGCATTTTGTTACAACATTGAAAAAGACCTTTTTTTTTTTTTTGGTCTTTTTGAGACAGGGTCTCGCTATGCAGTTCAGGCTGGCCTTGAGCTCACTTTTGTAGCCCAGGCTGGTCTCGAACTCACATCAATCCTCTTGCCTCAGCTTCCCAAGTGCTGGGATTACAGGCATGCGCCACCACACCCAGCTGAAAAAGATTTCTAAATATTAACTGTGGTCATTACCTAGTATTGGAATTATAGGTACTTGTAATTTTTTCTTCTTTTCTTTTTTTTGTACCAGGAATTGAACTCATGACCTCATGCTTGCCAGGCAGGTGCTGTGCCACTGAGCTAAATTTCCAGCCCAATTTTCTTATTTATACATCTCTACATTTTCATAATTTTACACACTAACTTTGAATTACCGACATAACTAAAGAGTTGTTTTATTATTTATTTTAATAAAGTTATTTTAAAACAAGCACAGTGCAGTTAAGATTACAGAAAGAGCGTAGTTAAGGGGCTACAAACATGCTAAAATATACCACGGCATAATAGCACATGCCTATAATTCCTGCTATTCAGGCCAGCCTGGGCTGTCTACTGAGACCCTGCCTTGAAAAAGGAAGAAGGGAGCTGGGAGTGTTGATCAAAAAGTTGTGAATTTCATCCCCAGTACCAAAAGAGGAAAGAAAACAGAATGCCAGAATACACACACTGCAAGACTCGAGGAATGTCCCTTCTATGACATTTGGTTTTCCAGCTTCTCTGCCCACCATCATCAAAGGTCTAACAGTATCGAAAAGAGCCAGACACTGCTCATTTCTATTGCATAATCCATGCTGGCACCAAGGGAAACACTGAGTGCCTACTTCTGCCACTTGCCTGGCACTGCCCCAGGTGCTGCTGCTACCCTGGAGCTCCAGCTAGCTTCAGGGAAGGGAGATGATGGCTTGAATGCCGCGGCACAGAGATTGGCAAAACTGGTGCACCTACTTCAGGAGAAGACAACTCAGGCTCTCCTTAAGGCAAAGAGAGGCTACGTGTAGAAGATTGGTCAGGAGTCACTATACCACTACTGGACCAAGTGATGGTCACAGAAGGAGCAGCCTGCCTGGGCTAAAGGATGTGGGCAATTGCCTCTTAAGTGCCTTTTTAAATTACTTTCAATAAGAAATAACAATGTGACAGTTTCAAAACACAGCACTAGTACATTCCCAATAACCGATACAATGTATATTGTTGTCCTTGTAGTAGTTACACAGAGCACAGGGTGTGGACATGATAATTTTTCTAATCAATGTTGGTATAAAAAATTTCTTTTCGGGGCTGGTGAGATGGCTCAGCAGTCTAAAGCACCTGCTTAGGAAAGCTTAGGCAACCTCAGAGACTGCGGTTCGATCCCCGGCACCACATGCTGCACCAGCCCCACCCCTAGCGCAGGCTGAGCCAGCCATAATAAAAATAAATAGAATTTAAAAAATAATAAATAAATTTTAAAAAAATTATTTTCAATGAACTAAGAGCAAGTAGTTGTATACATAGTCCAATATTCCAAAATAGCAATGGGTTATTGGCAAAACTGGCAGTGTTGGAAGCTGCCAATTTAAGCCTTTTACAGCTCAGCATACTAATCTAGTTTTACGTTTTATGCCTTGTGGTTAAACTTTCCTGCTGGGTGGTTAAGGGCAAGTTAAAGCAAGACCTGTAACAAAACATGTAACTTTTGTATCTCCAAGGTCAGTCAAATCCCCTCAGGGTTTACTTTGTACAGTGCTTTGTAGAACTGTTGTCAGTATCAGCCATCTGGATGAATCACAGCCATTGCTTGACCAGTTTGCTCTCTGTGAAAGCCTGAGAGAAAGTTTTCTCTCTAGATGACTCTCCTTAGGCACACTATATATCATCAATCCCTTTCCTCTGTGGCCCGATAATCAGAAAACCTGGGAAACTACTGAATTATAGGATGTTACAACACAGGTTCTTTCATGTCCTGAGTCCTCACTGACCTTGAAAGGGTAGGGCCAAAATACTGGCAATCCCTATAGTCCTTCTTTTTCTCTAATTTTTGGTCTGCAAACTTCCATTCTTTTTTGTGTGTGTGTGGGACTGGGGTTTGAACTCACAATTTTGCACTTGCCAGTCAGGCACTTGTGCCATGGAACTATCTACCCAGCCCTGAAAACTTACATTCTTAACCCTCTAGAAGAGAAGCTTCGTGACACTATTACTCTGTAACATAAGTACTTGAGCTTAACATCACTGTCTTTCTGATTTTTTTAAATTTTTTTTTGTTCTTTGAGGCAGGGTGAGACAAGGTCTCACTATGTAGTTCAGACTGGCCTTGAAGCCAAGGCAATCCTGCATCCGGCTCAGAATGCAGGTGCATTGTGTGCCATCAACACCCAAATTCTTCGTTGTATTTTTTTTTTTGAGGGGGGGGTTTACCAGGAATCAAACTCAGGACCTCACACTTGCCAGACAGATGCTGTGCCACTAAGCTAAACCCCCAATCCCTACCCTAAAGTGCTTCAAATCAGGCCTATTAGAATGAACTGGTCTGCCAATAATCCCAGTGCTAAGGTGGCTGAGACAGGAGGATCCCAGGGAGTTAAGGGGCTAGCCTGGACTACATGGTAAGTTCAAAGCCATCGTGGCTATCTATGGAGACCCTGTCTCACCTTCACCCTCCACATAAAGAAATTTTAAAACACTGCACCTGGTGAGGGTGCATCTCAGCAGAAGAACATGTGCTTAGGATGCAAGAGGCCTGGGCTCTATCTCTGGCACCAAAGAAACAGTACCAACAAGCCCAGAACTGGCCTGAGTGCTCACTCACACACCCCTATCCCCACACTAGTGAAGGCACCAGCCCTCTTTATAGCAGAAGGTTTTGCCCAGTTCTAAACTGTACCTTTGATTCAGTAAGGCACCAAATATGAACTCGGCATCCCCGAAAATGTTAGTTTCCATCTTCCCCACTCTCTTCTTCCCTCTCCCAGGGTCAAACTTTTGGTGATACTCCTGCCAAACTTGCAGTATCCTTCTGCCTCCTGCCTCAGCCACCCCAGTGCTAGGTTTATAGGCATGCATCACTTCTCCCAGCTTGCTCCCAGGGCCTTGCACAAAGGTAACCTAAACACATTTGTTGAATATATCAACTACAGTACTTAAGCAAACTGGAAATAATGCTCCATTCCGTTTGCATTTGATTTGCACAAACCAGGAATCTCTACCAATATTAACTTAGATTTGAGAAGGATTTTTTTTCTCTATTTAAACTATTCTCATCTACTATCTTATTTATCCTCACAACAGTACTAGAAGCCAGGTGTGTTGGTGCACATCTGCTAAGGCAGGAGGATCACAAGTTCAAGCCCAACCTGGGCCACTTAGCAACTAAGCAAGGTCCTGTCTCAAAAAATACAAAGGGCTGAGGAAGGCTTAAAGTGAAGGCTTTGGATTCAACCTCTGGTAATACACACACACACACACACACACACACACACACACACACATACATACTAGAAATTAGCTAGAATAAATATTTATTTGGGCCAGCAAGATGGCTCAGTGATCTAAAGCACCTGCTTAGGCAGGGACCATGGATTGATCTCCAGTACCACATGCTGCACCAACCCCACCCCCAAGGGAGGCTGAGCTAGCCATAATATAAAAAAATAATAATAAAATATTTATTTATACTCATTCTTATTTATCTCTTGGACCAGAAAGAGTGAACTAATTTGTCCAAGATTACAAAGGTGGCATAAAACAATATTTTCTGGCTTCCAGGCTCAGATCTCTATAGCGCTGGGTAGTTCTTTTTTTTTTTTTTTTTCTTGTGGAACCGTGGATCAAACTCAGGACCTTGCACTTGCCAACCAGACATTTGTGCCCCTGAGCAATCTCAACGGCCCTTGTTGTTGTTTGTTTGTTTTTGGCTGGCTTAGGCTGCCTTAAGAGTGGGTGTGGGCATCGAACCACTGCCACCTATGCCTGACTGGGATTGCCCACGCAGGCACTTAAATCACTCAGCTAACCCAAGAGCCCCCTTTGCTGGGTGCTTTTAAAGCCAATATTTTTTGGTGTTTTCAGCTCTGACGCCCCTTATCACCTCATGATAGGTATCTAGCCTCTTTTTTTTCCCCCATATTTTTCTCCAAATAAACTGTCTTTTGTTATACTAAAAATCTGATATTTTTCACTATTTCTTTCCATATACAAAAATAAGTTGTGGTTATGATAAAGATATATACTGAAAGTCTACAACTATCAGAATATCAGGTGGAAATACAGGGAAATGTTTTAATAAAAAAAATTAAAAGCCATAAGCAGATTTAACAACATAAAGCTCTGAAATTTCTGTGTAAGGACAGACACCATTAAAATAGCTAAAGATAACTATAAGCTTTATTTCTCCCACTCATTTTACCCAGTGCTTTTTAAAATGATCTTTGCAGAACCAGGCATGATGGGGCATACCTATAATCCCAGTAATCAGAAGGTTGAGGCAGGAGGATCACGGGGAGTTCAAGGCCAGCTTGGACTACAAAGTGAGTTGAAGGCCAGCCTAAATTGCATAGCAAAATCCTGTCTCAGAAAGACTCCCCCCACCACCTACCAAAAAACAAAAAGTTTTTGCCCCTTTGGTGACACACCACATGTAATCCCAACACTCAGGAGGCTGAGGCAGGATTACCACAAATTAAAGGTCAGCCTTGGATTCATAATAAATTCAAGACCAGCCTGGGCTACATAGCAAGACTGTCTCAAAAAAAGAAAGTCTTTGCTCTCCTTGAAATTATTCATTTCTAATGTAAATTCTGAAAGCCAGTTTAAAGGTTGAGGATGTGGCTCAGTGGCACAGTACTTGCCCAATATACATGAATCTCTGAATTCAATTCCCAGTATTGAAAAAAAAAAAACCACCAGGCACTGGTAAGGCCAGCTATTCAACAAGCAGAGACACAAGGATAGAAGTATGAGGACAACCTCAGCAGCTTGGCAAAACCCTGTCTCAAAATTTAAAAAAACAGAAAGGGCCAGGGATAGCACAGAAGTAGAGCACTTGCTTAGCACCTACAAGGCTGGAAGCACAGCCCCAGCCTCATTTATTCTTTTTTTTTTTTTTTAATTTTATTTATTTATTTATTTGTTTGCTTGTTGTGTTTGTTTGTTTCTTTATTTATTCATTTTGTGGCTGGCTCAGCCTGCCCTGGTGGTGGCGCTGGCGCAGCATGTGGTGCCGGGGATCGAACTGCAGTCCCCGCAGTTGCCTGAGCCCTCCTAAGCAGGCGCTTTAGACCACTGA
>PVKN010012099.1:0-21019 GCA_004027915.1 Capromys pilorides
GAAACAGAAAGTTTATTTTTTGCAAAGATAGACGAAATTGATACTTTTATGGAATCTATGAAGAAAATAAGAGAGAAAGCTCAAATACATTATAAGTGAAAGATGAATCAACACAACTAATGCAAAGGATTGTAAGATGCGATAGTAATGAAGAATTATATTCTTTCAAATTACATTACCTAGAATAAATTCTCAGAAATGAAACCTACCAAGACTGAATCATAAAGAAATTGAAAATCTGAATAGACCAATAGCGAGTAGAGGGAATGAATCAATAATAATTATAAAATCTGCCAACAAAGAAAAGCCCATCCCCAGGCCTGCTGTGCTGGCCTTGTCCATTGAACACACTGAGATGGCAACTGAGACTGGTTGTGGGGACGCGCACCTGTAATTCCAGCTCTTGGGAGACTGTCAACAGGTGGATCACTATGAGTCTGATCTAGTAGTGCGACCCTAAACACCCTGTAGACTCTTCCTTAAAAAAAAAAAAAGAAAGAAAGAAAAGAAAAGCCCATCAATGATGGCTTCATTGATGAATAAATGCCAAGACTTTCACCAAATAGGTGCAGAAGAAATGTACCAAAGTTCAATAAAAATGATGCAGGGCCCGCCTACAGCTGACATTGTTCACAGGAGCAAGCCGAGATGTCCACTTGCACCATCTATTCAGTAAGCCTGGAAAGTCTAGCCAGAGCAATTAGGTGAGAGAAAGGAAGAGGCAAAATTGTTTCTACTTGCACATAACATGATCTGAAATACAAAAAATGCTAAAGCCTTCACCAAAATGCAAAACAAAAATACACCAAAACTAAAAGATGAATTTGATAAGCTTGCAAGATAAAAAAAATTGATATACAAAAACCAGTAGTGTTTCTATATGGTAATACTATACTATTTAAACAGACATCAAGAAAATCTGATTTACAATAGCACTCGAACCATAAAATAATAGCAATAAATCAATTTAACCAAGGACGTGAAATGCCCTATATGCTGAAAACTTATATGCATTGATGAAAAAGTTGAAGCCCACACAACTAAGTAGAAAGACATTCTGTGCCCGCCAAGACAGAGACGTTAACTGAGCACTTACTTCATACAGCAGTTGAAGTGCTCTTCTACCGCCCAGGCTCATGACCTTTGTGCTGGGTGACCTCTCCGCTCCCCAGCAGAGGCACTGCACAAATGCTGATTTGTATTTTTTAGCTTGTATACATTGGGAAATTATCTGGGTCACAAAACAATTGCATGTGAGTGGCATTTGAAGCCATCCATTCTTGGAAGAAAAGTCTGCTAGAAGCAAGGGGAGACACAGCTCATATCGGCCCTCGGGACGGCCAGGCTGGCCTCCAGTCCAGGAGGGAGCCGCTCTTTCTTAACAATGCCGTGTTGTCTCCGCCCATATCAACCGATCGCCCAGGAACCCCACAGCCTTCCTGACTCCAGCCTTATCTCTGAACAGGACACCCTCTCCCCTCATCACGAAGCTGCCTGTGACGCTGGCTTACCCCTCCATGTGCTCCCTTCACCTGTGACCTCGGGCTGCGTAGAGCACAGACAGCCCAGCTCTCTCTTTCCACCTGAGTGGCCGCGATATGAAGCCCTGCTTGGGAACACCGAAGGGCCCCATGCCTCGCCGCGCTCCGTGGGCCCTGCACCCCACCATGAAAGGCTCTTCTTGTTCTGTGAGCTCGGCCAACTGTGAGATCGCCCGCAAGGTGCTTTTCATGTGGCCGCGGCCAGGCACTCTGTCTGTATTTTAATAGCCAAGTTAAAGGTAACTTAATAGGCAGAGATGCTAAGAGCCTCACGATTGGGCTCACACTCTTCTATCCTTACATTAAAAATTGAAAATGAAAATAGTTTTAGTTGCTAAACTTTTCCTGCTCTCTTAACTATCTGTATTTAGAATTTAGCAGCTTAATTTATTTGTCAACTGGAGGCAAACTAAAGCCCCTGAAATTTTAGCCATTAGCTTAGGTTATATTTTTCTAGTCTTCTGCTCATACCCAGGCAGGACTTCACAACTAATACAATAAGCCAAGGGGTGAAGATCCAGCAGGGTGAACTGGATGGATTCCTTGGGGAGAGTGGAGGTCACTGGCCAATGCAGTGGCTTTCTCTTTTACATCACATATTGATGCTGCCCAGGGGAATGGCTCTCAAGAAAGGTTTAAGACCTTCCTGGGAAGGTCTTGTGCTTGCTAAATTTTATCTGTAATTTGCTATGGACATGGGCTTATCGGAGCTTCTGAGAAGGTTACATTGACTCTTAGAGTGAGGGGCCATCCTGGTCTGCCTGATACTGAGAGATATCCAAGCAAGCTGACATCACGCCATCTCTGGGATATCACAACAGGAGATTGCAGTGATGATGAACAATTTCAAAATACATGTATGAGTAAAACCCACAGGATGTATGCAGCATGAAAAACCCTGTAATCTGTTTGTGCTGACTTTGGGTTATTTTTAGACCATAGGGAATTTTTAATGGAAATGGAGTTGGCTTCCTAAATGAAATGCTGGAATTGAGAGTTTGGGCTAAGGGTCTTTGCTTACGATAGTGGATGGGGTGAGTCAAGCATTATTGTTTGGGGTGCGAGGATGCCAAGCGTCTAAAGAAAAGGATTTTATCCAAATGCCAGTAGCATCACCAGAGCACAGGGAACAGGCTGTAGCCAGCTTTCCTCCCCATCACTGGTCTCTGTGCCTTGTCCTCTGACCATTGTGTGAATGTAGACATTCTTGATAAGGTGGAATTATGGATGGAAGCTGCTCTGCAAAAAGTATGATGCCTCAATCTTTTCTTACTCATTTATTTATTTTAGAAAATATCAATAAAGCATTTACTATGTGGTCTCAGGACAAAAATAAAACATGATTCCTTCTTCAGGGAATGGATAGCTTGACCAGGAGTGAAGAAAAGATATGCTAATAATGCCTTCTGGGGAAGGATGGAAGGCCTGGGTGACAGGGAGCTCAAGGAGGGAAGCAAAGACAGGGAACAAAAAAGCAGAGAAAATGACTGTGCCTGTGGCCTCCCCGTGAGTAGCTAACCCGCATACCTTGGTGAACAGGCCAGCGATAGTGCATTTGACCACCACCCCACGTCCTGTGCTTTCCATAGTTGGCCTGCCACAGAGGGTGCATGAGCATCCCCTCCTCGCTCAGTTAAACCATGTCACCGTTTCTCCCCCACCCCATGCCAGATTTTGTAGACTAAACCTTTACGGTGGTATCCAGCTACATCTCCAGTTACTGCACTGGTCCACACCACCTTCCCTGCTCATGCGGATTTTTCTAACAACTTCATCTGTGGTTTCTGACTTTCTACTCCTACCTGTTCACAGCTGATTTTTAACACAGTGGCTAGAGTAACTCTGTGAAGTAATAATAATTAGAATACAAATGACAAAATGTGTACAGCGCTTACTAGGTGCCACCTAGACAGGCACTGCTTCAAAAAGTGCTACTTTAAGACCTATAATCCTATGAGGTGGGTACTGCAGTCAGCACTGCTGAAATGTGAGTCCCGGAACCAGCATGCTATGCAAAAATCACACAGTGAAACAAGCCACGGGGCTTGAGAGGGGATGTAGAGAGTAGAACAATCCAGAAACCTCATCTATGGCACATTTAAAGAAAAAGTGAGACTCTAACAAAAAAGATGGTGAAGTTTTACGTGAGTTAAACACATATCTAGCACTTCACCTTGGGGGGAATGTCTGCTTGTAGGAGTGGATTTTAGAAGCATTGCAACGAGCTGGTGGGCACTTGCAAGGTGGCTAATTTTCCATTATTGCAATGGAAAATCAAAGGACCACTGTGGATGAGTGGTTTGCAATCCAAGGGGCCAACTGAGGTTGCTAAGACGTGTCTGAGCAGGTATGAGTGACAGAAGCGGGTCTTGAATTCCAGTTGCACTGCAGTCTTTGGGCTGTGGCTCCAGTCTGTAGCCATCTGTTTATTCAGTGACCTCTGCAGGCTTCACACCCTCCACCACACAACGTGGCCTTCCTCAGGGTTTCTGCTAGTTTCTGAGACCAGAAAGGCCTTGCCCATGTGCCTTTAATAGAGGTGGCTCCTTATCACTGTCTCTGCTTTCAATATTCAAGTTTCCTTTGCACCATTTATCAATATGTATTGCTGTATCTATTTATGTATTTTCTCTGCATTTCTTTCTCTCTATTTTTGGCTATATCACCCTTATTCCTAGAATAAAACATGAACTCCATGTGAAAGAAAGCTTGCAGTGTTGACAAGAACAGACATGGGGCACATGGGTGCTCAGCCTGCCTCTGTGCAGAGCGTAGAGCTGTTCTAGGCAGTGACAGGGACACAGTGAGTCCAAATCTGCAGCGTGCACTTCATGCTTTCAAAGATTGACTGCTGCTTTGCTAAGGTTGACTCCTATAACTGGGATTGGCTGGAAGTCTAACTGCCAGCTCACAAGTCACAGAACCTTGTAGAAGAAATGAAGGCAAAAAGAGAAAAAAAGAAGAAAAGTACTATGCAAACCTCCCACTCCTTTTATCCAGAAGGCTCAGAATTTTCAGCAACATGATCTGATGATATAGGTTGAGATAATGCAGGTCCAGAAAGAGTCTGCATCAGAACCAGTCTTTCAGGGACATTGATTCTGACTGCAAATGATGTCTTCTAAACCAGTTTCTCAGGAATTATCACAAATGGGAAAATGATGATGTCTTAGATACTCTTCTCTCCTTGCTGGGACAAATACCCACCACTCAAAATGAAGGAAGGAAAGGTTTATTTAGCTCACAGTTACTGGAGGTTTCAGTCCATATTCAGTGGCTCCAAGGCAGAGTGGCACATGGCAGAGGGCAACCTTTCATGGTGGCAGCTAAGAGCAAAAGAGCAGGGAGAGCGAGCAGCAGCTCAAGCAGCTAACTTCTCTTCCTAACTTACACTGAAATGCAAATCACCTGCCCCTGGGGAGCTACAGCACCCATTTCCACAATAATCAATTACAAATTCCAGAAGCTGCCTTATGACTGCATGAGCCTTTGGGGGGATACCCAGACACAAACCATAACAGATGTTTCCATGATAAAAATAATGATGTGGGTGCGTGGACCATATGTGCATGGAAAGTAGGTCTCATGGACGTGATGCTGGGTGAAGTGCTTTCATATCACCTGTCAGTGTATGCTCAAAACAGGATTAAAATAGCAGAGGTGCATCCTGCAATTTTTGCCCTTTTACAAGTAAGAAAAAGAGTAGCACAGAATAACTAACTTGGCTGAGATCACAATGCAGAGCAAGAATCTGAACTTGGATGGTATAACATTGAAAGCCAATTGTGCACCGAATAATACTGTCTAGGACGGCCTTCCCTGGAACAGGTAGACCACACTTTTAAAGCACGGGGACTTTAGAATCACCTCGATCATTCATCTCAGAAGAGAAAGGAGGTGGCTTGCTCAAGACTGCACAGCGATGAACAGCAAACATCTTTACTTCCCTATTAGAGAAGGCCTAGTAGATCATGCCTCTCTATTGTATTGGGGGGCCTATTGCCCTTACATGGGCTCCCACCACAGGTGAGTGAAGAGGATCTTTTGTCATCAAAATCTGGGACACTTTTCCAACATGGAGGTTACTTCTTCACACCTGCCACACTTGGCAGTAATGATGGACTCAGTCTGAGCACAACTGCGATTTGACAGACCTCGGAATAATTACCACACCATTTGGGAAACTGGCATTATCACACATCTCTGGTCAGTGACTCAATGCCAGCTTCTTGTCGTAGTTCTGAAACTGTCCTCAGCCTAGCTAGAGATCAGACCTGGGAGGACACCTGCCTCTGCCTTACCAAAGCAGGGACTATCAATCACTGTGTGTGCGGAAACTGTGTCTCCAAAGAACTGCATTCTAGGAACACTTGACTGCGAATGCACCTTCTCTCCATGGGATGAGAGGAGAGTGCTCACCTCCTCTCCCACCATGGCCCTAGACTGGATCCAGCTGTCTTCCACTTCTGGGTGCTGTGATGGTCAGGGAACTGAGCACACACTCTGGGCTCCTGAAGCTGCAAAACATGGTTTTGGGAAAAGATGGGGGCTATGTGCTGGAGTCAAGTGGCGTCTAACCTCCAGCAGAGAGATTTTAGGCATAACCCTGACTTTCCCTGCCTCGTTGTCTCCTTACATGAAAAATAAAATCAGAGATTGCTGCAAGAATTGAGGCTAGCTGGCTAGAGTAGTACATGCCAGTAATCCCAGAACTCTGGGAGGCTGATGTAGGAGGATTCAAATTTTAGCCTAGGTACCTTAACACCTTAGTGAGAACATCTAAAGATATATGTGGGAATGCATTACCTTAAAAACACTCTGTCTAAAAAAAACAATGTTGCCAAATATTTTCTGTAAAGGTCCAGACAGTGACTCTTTTAGACTCTGTAATTCCCCTGATCTCAGTTACAACTACTCAATTCTGTTATAGACTAAAGCAACCAGAGATAGTATCTGAATGAATGAATGAATGAATGATGATGATGATGATGATGATGTGTCTCAATAAAACTTTATTTTCAAAAATAGGCAGTGATTGAATTTAGTCCTTGGGTCATATCTCTAATGTAGAATTTCTAGGTGAAAGTCTAGTACCTTCTAAGCACAGAGTAGAAACTATTATTACTATTGTCATTATTAACACTGCTACTCCACTTCCATTCATGAACATGGGCAACTGCGAATGACTGGTGGTATTAAAGTGAGCTAGATATATAATGATAACATAAATAATCCACATAGTAGGAATAATACTTATGAAAGCGTTGCTAGCTGCTCTTCTCCTCAGTTTATACACATACACTCATTTAAGTCTCAGGCAGATGTGATGGCTAGCCCTGCTTTACAGGTAAGAAATCTGAAGTGGAAAGGTTTTATAACTTGTTCCAAACCTCTAGCTAGAATTTGAACCTGAGGAATACGGCTTCTGAGCTCAGATAACCTCTATTATTAAGGGTAAGACACTGTGTTCTAATTTAATATGTGATTTTATAACTTGTGCCTTTTTTCCTCAAGCCTGGTGACTTCCAGAAGGTGTGGAGGTTCGGCATTTCTTGCCCCTTTGGAGAGTTTGAGCTCTAACCCCTCATGCCCTTGGCCAGGATGGCTTTCTCTCCAAGGACACTTTGCTCTCCATCCTTGGCACTGATCGCTGGCCCACGGAGGAGATGATGCCTTAGCACCTGGACTGCTCTCATTTACAGGTACTAATTAAATGACTTCAGTGCTGGGGTACCCATTACCTAGCTGATTGCCTCTTCTCTGCCCATTAACAGTGAAATTACTGGAGCCTGGAAGAAGCCTGCTGGGAAGAAATAACTCTTATTTGGGTGGGAGGATTATTTCACTTTTACTATATATTACATCTTTTAAAACAAACAGCTTGCAGACATCATTTCATTCTGGAAGCCTCTTTGCCAATCCCCAAATCCTAAATTTGACAGAATTTGGTGATGGTAAAATTTCCCCTTCAAGTGAAATTCTAATTTCTCACAAATTTATTGCTATCTTCCCAAGGCTGCGTGTAGTTTCTTCTGAATTCAGACCCATTTTTTCTGTGAAACAATTCTGCTGATTCCAGAGTGTGTGGATCTCTGAGGCCAAGGAATTGGCTCTGCTCCCTTGCCCCGCAGCCTCACAATGGAAAGTTGAATGAGAGGAGCAAAACAGTTTCTGGATGAAGAGGGAAACATCAGCCATGGTCAAGGAGAAAGAGCCACGCCCTGGCCTTGGCAGGGAGCTGAATGGGAGGGTCTGATGGGCCTTTCCACGCTGGACACAGGATCCCTTCATCTATACACACAGGAAGGAGCATGAGGTGGGCTTCAGGCAGGCAGGCCTGCGACAGGGATGAGCGAGGAAGAACCCTTGCCCTGTTTTTACTTTAATCCCATATTTACAGACTATGGGCCTTGGATTGTCTCCAGTCATTTGTTGGACACACTAGGAGAGATGGTTCTTGCATACAGGGTGGGTATCCTCTTTGAGGCCACACAGTCAGTTGTTTAAAAACCAAGCCTGGGCAACTGTCCTCAGCTGAGTTGATTTGGAAATGTCAACATCCTCAATGTCACTCAGCAGTCAGAAGTGGGAGAAAGCAGCAAGCTGAAAGCCAGACGTCAGGGCTTGCGGTGTGCTCCTGGACACGCGACACACACACACACACACACACACACACACACACACACACACACACACACACACACATACGGACAGGGTTTATGGGAAGAGATCAGTGTAGAGAGGGGGAAAGGGATTTCTCTGGATAAAAATAGCAGCGGACCAGCTCCTGCCCCCCACTCCTTAATGATTTCTCCTCTGACTGGCGTTTGGCTCTCAGAGAAGCAGCGGGCGCCTGACAGTTACTCCACTGGAGAGAAGCGGAGGGAACCTGCCTGCCAGGTGGGTTTCCCAAGCCTGCTCCACTCTAAACTTCTCCACATGTGAACAAGTGTTTACAGTTTTAAAGATGTGTTGAGTAATTGCACATGCGAGCTATCTCTCCTTTAATGTGCCCAGCATGTTCCCAGGCTTTCCGTGAGAACACCCTGGTTGACAATGAACTTGTTTGCCTTCTCCGCAATGAGGCTTAAGGAGGTACTGGTTTGTGTTGAAACATAATTGGTAGCACTTGCGCCTTTGTAGTTCTCTTTTAGCTACTGAAAACGACTGCCTTAATCTACTCTGTACTCACAGATTGTGGCTTTCCACCCTGGAGCCCCTTCACAGCAGAGCAGAGCTGCAGTTCTTCAAAGTTATTTTGAGACTCATCTAGCATTTGCAAAATGCTGGTTAAAAAACAACAACAGAAAACCTCAAAAATTAAAACAATATTAATTCCTTTTTAAATTCCTTCAATTGGTAAGAAGTTTCAATCACCTGAGAATAATACAACACTTGTTCTTTGGCTACTGCTTTAGAATCGTCGAAATCATTCCCATTTTTGCAGATGGGCTTCTCTGGTTCTTTTTCTCTCCTTCTTAATTACTCCTTACTCTCTTTGTTTTCGTGGGAACATGGCTGGCATTAGCTCAGGGAGACAGGCAGGGCATTCGGCTTTGCTTGTTATTTTTTATAGTGTTCTTTGTCTTCTTGCTGGCTCCTAGCAAAGCAAGCCAGGACGGCTTGGCAGATCACACTACATCAGTAAAACTCTGTCAGCCATACCAAGGCCTGGAGTCAGGGACTAATATTAGCTTGCAAGAAAGGCAGAGGGGTATCTTAAGCCACACTGGTGGCAGTCTTCTCACGGGTCCTCTGCTGAAATTCCAGAGGTGAGCAAGACCAATGGGATGGCTGCAGTGAACTGTGTCACTGCCTGCTGGTTCCTGACTGTCCCAGGGTCTCCACAGCTCAGCTGGCAGAAAGGTGGGACTTCCCAGCTTTGCTGGTGCTATCAATTAGCTCCACAGCTCTATTTTTCCAATCTAAAAATCTTTTTACTACTGTTTTGCAATTTTCCAACAGAGCATGTTGGCATCTGAAGAAGAGACTCTGTGAAGCAGTGCCCCAGGAGGACCGTCAGCTCCTGCCTGGTTGGGCGGGGGTCCTGCTCCACATGCTCTGCTTAGGCCTCCTTCCTTGCTCCCTGCAGGGCTGCTATGGAGCCAGAGAGGCCCAGCCTCACTGGGTAGATGAGCACTGTGTGGCAAGCAGAACTTCTAGTTCCTAGTCTTTATAGTGTCAGAATCTGAGGCTCTGTCCCGCTGGATTTAGACATAAATCACATTTAAATGAGAAGTAACTTATTTTTAGCACTACCTGCTGCTACCTCAAACCTTCGGTGGCAGTCTTTGCTGTTTGACCCTTTTGCGGGATGACTGGTGACACAGACAAGTGGGAATCCCTCTACCTTTCCCTCCTTTGCAGCCCACCCCCATTGCACTAGCAACAAAACTGGGCTGTGATTATTTAGGGTGTTTCTGCTGCTTGGTAAAATTCTCATGGGCACTTTTACAGTTGCTCACTGTCTCAGTTTCTTTTCTCTTGCTGCTGGGACAAAATACTCAACACCTGGAATTCAGGAAGGAAAGGTTTCTTTAGCTCACAGTTTGTGGAGGTTTCAGTCCATACTTGGCTGGCTCATGAGAGAGGGCAGCAGCTCACGGAGGCAAAAAACAGCAAGAGCAAAAAGACAGGGGCAGAAGCAAAGAGCAAGCCTCTCTCCCTTCCTTATACTGCATCCAGGCTATCTTCCCCAGGCAGGTGCAGGGCTCACACCCATAATCCCAGCAGCATTTATACACATAATCCCAGCATTGAGTCATGAATTAATCACAACCTCTAGAAGTCTACCCTATGACTACATGAGGCTTTGGCAGGACATCTAGACATGAACCATAGCACCATCATTGGCATTAAAGGTGAGATTCTTGCAGCATAGTTGCAGAGGCTTGAGGATGGAATTGGAAACAGGAAGTATGGACATGACACTGGGTGGAGCATCAGTGAGCAAAGTCTATGACAGTTGGGAGCTCTGGAGTCCCATATAGAGAAAGCAATTCCAGGAGATCAGGATGGGGATCTGTCTCTCCCTAGCAGGTGGGGAGTGTTCAGGGGATGGTAGCCTTGCAAATCCTACCACAAACAAAGAAAAACAAATGCTCTCCTCCTGGGATAGATTGCTTATGAGGGAGATGGATAATAATGTGGACAATTAACTATGAGATGGTGTGCAGAGGGGATGGATCTCTTCCCCAGGGTAGACCCTAAGCAAGAGTCTCAAGCACAGCAGCAGACCAGGCCAGGAGCCGAGGCTCAGGGTATCAGAAGAGACAGGGGACTGGGCTGCAAGGCAGGATGAGCCTGAAGCACAGAGATTCAACGTTAAGCCCCAGAAACCCAGGTCAGACTTGTTAAATCCTTCCTTTCTCAGGTCAGGATTGGTCCTGAAACAGAAGAAAGCTGAGTTTGAAGTTCAGAGTCAGCTCGTACGTCCATCCATTTAGCTGGAAATGTGGTGTTGACATTCATTGGAGGAGTACTCTACCAGAAGGAAAAACAAATTTAAGTCATTTGTAGGAAAATGTGTACACCTTGAGACCATAATGTTAAGTGAAATAAGTCACACACATTAGTTTAAGTCTCACATGGTTTCTCTTATATGAGAAATATAAAATGTAAATAAAAAGCCAAATAAGGCATAATATGAAGTTGGGAGATAGATCTTTCCCAAAGATGAAGAGTATAAAGAGGATAAAGGGAAGAGGAGGAAGGAGAAGGAAAAGAGATGAGAAAAGGAATGAAGACGCATTGCATACATATATCAACAACACAGAATCTGAAAAGCTTCCAGGGCCAGTTCACTCATGCATTGATATGTTCATTCCATATTTCTTCCATACAACCTCAGTGTGAGTGGCAACGCTGTAGAATCAATTCTACATTTTCTGGTCTTCTAGTGCTTACAGTCTCATGGGGAAACCCTAAACTGGTGATTAGGTACACCCTGCAGGGCTGCCTATGAAGACCAACAACAGGAGCAATAACAGAGTATCCAGGAGGGTCTCATTGAATGTAGCTGACTAGCAAGATTCTTGTGATGACTCAATATTTGTTTTAAGTGAATTGAGTTGGTAGAAAAGCATCTGGAGAAGCAAACAACACATACACAGGATCTGTAGCCTGCAGAGTATTGTCCTCCATAGGTGCTCACACTCTAGTCTCTGGAACCTGTGAATGTCTTGCCAATGGCAAAAGGACTTTGCAGATTGAGGTTATGGACATTGTGAGGGAAGATGGCCTGGATTTAAATGGGCCCAGTCTAGTCATATGAGCCTTGAAAAATGGAGGGCTTTTCCTGCCTGTAATCAGAGAAAAATATGATGACAAAGCAAGCAGTGATACATAATGTTTGAAGACAGAGGAAGGAGCCATAAGCCATGTGAAACAGGCAGCCTCTAGGAGCTTGAAGACCAGGAAACAGATTCCTCCCACAACCATCAGAAAGGATGGCAACCCTGCTGGCACTTTGATTTTGGCTCATGAGACCCATTGTGAGTCTTTTGATCTATAGAATTATAAGGTAATAGACTTGCATTGTTTTATGTTACTAAGTTTGTGGTCATTTATTAAAGTAGTGATAAGGACTAATAAATGTTCAGTGAAAAAATAAAATGTTTAGTGCATTCCAGAAATCCAACAGTGCTACCCTGGCTAGAACACTGCATATGAAACAAACACATGAGTGACAAGTCAGGTAAGCAGGAAAGAGTAGGTTCCTGCTTGACGTGATTGAGATCTCGCACTTTTGCTTCAGAAGCTGTTGGAGAAAGGACTGGAGGAGACAGGTGAGGAGCACAGAGAAGAGTGGGTTATTTCAGAGCCTTCACAAAAGAGGATGGGAGCTCAGATGTTATGGGACATTATTCTGAGTGGGTGGAGCGGAAAGCTGTCTGAAAGTGCAATTAATTAGACCTGATCATTGATTGAGGGAACAAGGGGCAAGAGGAAACAAGGATGACTCCCAAATTTTAGGTAAGAAGAGGGGCTGGAAGCAGAATCCACCCTGTCCTACCGCTGGGAATATGGCCCAGCCGCCACTGGAGGGCTGAGCAGTCTATAGTGCTCAGGCCCTCAGAAACCAATGGAAAACAAAGCATCAGCTAAAGATGGTGAATGGGGCTCCTTGAAATGATAGAGAAGCCTAGCTCAAAGTTTCCAAAGACTAAAGAGAATCTAAGTCTATTTTTAAGCTAAGGGCCCAGAGGTATGTGGGACATAATCACAAACTGACTTGGGGCTCTGACCATACTGTGGGATTCATCCCTTGATCTCATGTCTTTGAAGGGCTCTTTCTCTGCCTCTGTGTGGCGGCACTCTAAGACCAGCAGAGTAAGTGTTTTGTCCTAAATGCATAGTACAATGATTAAGAATCATTCTGATTGAATTAACCTAGCTCCATCCCCACCACTAAGCATCCCCTGTGATAGGAAAGGGAGGGAGTAGATGGAGTGACTCAGGTCAGAAGCTCCACTCTTGTGAAAGGGGAGGCAGAGGGAGACACAAGCCAGGGGCAGTACTGGAAACATGATGATAGTCACCAAACAATCACCCAACTTCTTTTCTAAATATTCACAATCTCTATACATCATTGGTTCATCACAAAAGTCTATGCACAAGTCCATGTATTCACAGCACACACACAGACTACCCATGCTGTCAGTGGGCATCAGGACAGAAGGACATGGCAAGGGTGGCTTGCAGATGCCTAGCACCTGTGCAGGAGCACACTGGTTTATGGCTACAGAGTGTGGGTAACAAAGCATCCCTCTGGCCTCACTGGGCTTATCCATGCTGAGTGTTGGGCACATTACAGAGGAAAGCAATGGCAATTTCCAACCCACCTGCCACCTGTCACATTGAGGAAGGCATGGGAGCTTTGTTCAGCCTCAGAAGGCCATGGGGTTTGGCCTCCAGTGGTGAACAGGATCTGAGGTCATGGCGTGCATCTCTCAGTCCTGCTTCTTTTGAGCGTGCTCAGTGACTCTCAGAAAGAGGAAAGGGTCATGTTTGGAAAGTAAGCCATAAGGAAGCAAGTGTGTGTGCGTGCATGTGCGTGTGTGTGTGTGTGTGTGTGTGTGTGTGTGTGAGAGAGAGAGAGAGAGAGAGAGAGAGAGGGAGAGAGGAAAGAGAGAGACACAGAGACAGATAGAGACATATTGACAGACAGAGACAAACAGAGATAGAGATAGACAGACAGAGACAGATAGACAGAGACA
Source organism: Capromys pilorides (assembly GCA_004027915.1). Classification (NCBI taxonomy): domain Eukaryota; kingdom Metazoa; phylum Chordata; class Mammalia; order Rodentia; family Capromyidae; genus Capromys; species Capromys pilorides. Next base: position 13,760 of record PVKN010012099.1, read on the forward strand.
AAGATAGAGACAGATAGACAGACAGACAGACGTTGGATTGGAAAACATCCTAAAATTAATCATATTACAGCAGCCCTGGCATGTAGGCAAAAGACATCTGGTATACCTTCTAGGTACTTCGGGTCCACTACAGATGCTGCCATAGTCCTTTGGCAACTCCCAGTCATCAGGCACTAATTGTGCAACTGCAAGCAGCCCTGCTCCCTTATTCTGCAGTCAGAATACTTGGTGGGTAATCCCAGTGCCCTGTACTCTCAGGAGAACAGCACCATTTCTCCAAGACCCACAGTGGATGGTGCTGTGCTAACCAAGTGAGCAGAAAGAACAAGTAGAAAAAGACCCTCAATTTCCACCCACCCTCCCCACCACGCTCTCGTTAGGAAATGTATTACTCTATGTGTCCCTGTCTGATGATGCAGTCCAGGGTTGGTGGTGCACGGCTGACCAGCACCCTTCTGACCCTGACTCCAGGAAGCCTCTCTCCGCCATGGTGGCCCTGGCTGCCCCAGGAATCTGTTAGTGCCAGACCCCTGTCTCCTGCCCCTCTAGGCCACGCATCTAGCTAATGCATCCTAGCCCAGCAGGACTTTCTAATTGGGCTGCAGTGCTAGAAGTCACACTCAGACCCACAGTGTGAGGCTAGAGATAGAAGTAGGGCCCGAGTTCCCTTCACCACTTTGCCTTCACCATGGCCCTTGCCTTTGTTTTCATTTTGCAAGAGCGCTGCATAGGTTTTGCTGTCAGGAGGATTCCTAAAAATAGTGTTTCTATGGTGAAACAATGTCTCTTGTTTGGAAATAACGCGGAGTTTATAAAATATGTTCCTGTGTTTTCTTGGATCAGGGAGTATTGTGGAGTCTAGGGATTTATTTACAATGAAGAAATTGTTTTTGCAAATTGTGGTTAAACAAAAGGACTGTTTTTCGAGTGCCGTGTAAAGATGGCATTGTCTGTCAATAATTTGGGACAGGATCTGGAAAAAGGTAATTGTACAAGGAATGGGGGAGGTCATTGGACCTAGGTGTCCATGTTTTTGGACAGGCAATCATAACCTCTACTTTCTCAACCCTATTTCATCTTTCATACCCCATCCCCTATAGGTGAACAGATACTGGTTGCTTCCCATTATTGCCCCTGGGCCCTGGGTTCTATCACACCGTCTTCCTCCAGGGTACAGCAGTAGGTTTCTGTGCAACCTTCCTCATCCGCCTGCAAGGCATGATTCCAAAGGGACCCCAGAACTTTGGAGACAGCATTTCATTTGCCTGCACCAAGTCCCTGAGCGGAGGGGGAGAGAGCATGTCAGAGTTCACAAGATGAAAATGAGAGCCAGATCCAAATAGCTTTCCAGTGTCCCAAGGGACTGCACTGGATGGGCCAATAACAAGACCCCATTCTCTGGAAGACCCAGCAAGTGGAGTATCTACCACTGGGAAAGTATGGCCTCACATACTTAGGGTGCCATGTCACTTCCAGGCCTTGCCTTTCTTTCTTTCTTTCTTTCTGCTTTCTTTCTTTATTTCTCTCTTCTTTCTTTCTTTCTTTCTTTCTTTCTTTCTTTCTTTCTTTCTTTCTTTTTCAGGGCCTACAGGGTCTCACTATGTAGATCAGACTCATAATGATTCTCCTGTGTTCAGCCTTCTAAGAGCTGGGATTATAGGTGTGCGCCACCACACCCATCTCAATTATGGTCTCAATGTGCCCCAGGGGTGTGACTGGCACGGGAATCCAGGGGGATCTAACCCCAGCTGCTGTGCTCCACCTAAGCAGGTGCTGTAGTCCGCTGACAGGCCTTGCTTTTCATGTGATTAGAATTTTACTTTCAGGACAGCACAGCAAATTCCTGTTACTGGGGATGTGGGTTTGGATGCGTATAGGAGGGAGAGGGGGCTTGTTATTTTAACATATCTGCCCCTAGAATATCATCTTGATGCCTAAAAGGATCCTGAAGACTTTTCCACCTTTTTGAAGCTATACTGGAGTAAAAATATCCCCAGGTGGTGAGTGTGCTCCAGGTGGATAACAGTGGAGCAATCGGCTAAGCCTTGGTTTCCTGCCACCAGGAGGGAGGGCATAGCTGTGTATGGGAAAGCGTGTGAGAACGGGATGATGGAAACGGCATGTGGCCTCAACTTGCTGACTCAGCAGGTACTCTCAGGAGAGGGTGCTTTGTGCTCAACACAACCCATAGGCCACTCAGACCCAAAGTATGGAGAACCTTATGGCCCAGTCCTTATTCCCTCACACTCTCACTGAAGATTTGTGTTATAAGTAACTTAGGCTTTGATCTGAGGGTATTTTTTAAATGTATGGTAGAGGGTCTCACTACATAGCTCACACTCATAGTGATTCTCCTGTCTCAGCCTCCCCATCACTGGGATTACAGGCATGCACCACCACACCTAGTTTTAGGCTGGCACAGCATGCCTGGAGTTCTGGGGCCAGCATGGCATGCGGTGGCTGGGATCAAACTTGGGTCCTTGCAATTGCCAGCTGGGCTGTTAGATTACTGAGCTGTCTCCACAGCCCTCTGAGGGTGTTTTGCAGCTAAGGTGAGCTTGTTCCATCTGGGTCAAGCTGGAATGCCGAGTAGGTAACTTTGATGGGTGCTGGGGGATAAGCAGTCTAGTCCCTCTAGTTGGCCAGGAGAACAATACTGTCAGAGGTCTCCAGAGTCAGTGGTGTTCTGATAAACAGGCTCTTGGGAGGACAGGACCCCAAGCCAATCTTCATTTATCACATTTGCTAGTTTCTGTGATGCTGATACTATCCCTGTGGCTGAACTCAACTTACTGGCAAATGACCCTGAACTGAGCATTGGAAAAGAAGGATGCGCGTGGCCAACTCTTGTGAGTTAGTTCCGTTGCCACAAATGGTCTCCTGCTCATGCACGTGTCCTGCATTGGACTCACTTCTTTTCCTGTCTCCATTCTGCAGGACTTTATCAAGGCTTCCTTGGCTCTTATCAGAGAAACACTTGTTCAAGAGCCTTGTTTGGGGCCTATGAACCACACCCAGATACGACCATAGTCTGTTGTTCTTTGAACAAAGAAAGCAGAACTGTTCTCTGAATGGAGAAACATGAGTGCTCCTACAGGATCCCAACCTGTCATTTACCCCCTGCCCCTTGCCCCAAAGTGCTTTCTTCTGGGTTTCCTTTCCACCAGCACTGCTGGTTTGCTCCCAAGTGGCTGTACCTCGTGTCACTTTCCCTGGTGTCTTTTGGTCCTCTATTCCTTCACCAGGCCTAATTCTTATCCAGCTTCCCTTGGAAGAAGATCTGTCTTTCTGGAGAGTATTAACTACTTCCTCCCCAGGTCACTGAATTATTTGGACCTTGGTTTCATGTCCCTTCCCTTTGCTTATATGCATGAGCCTTATTTAGGTTTGTGTCCTTTCCACTGGGTCCTGGAAACCTGGAGTGGGAGCGCTGTAGTCAGAGTAGGTTGCAGACCAGGGGTCAGCTGGGGCATTTTTTTAAAAAAATCTTTTGGCAAGATAAATTGACCTGGGTTGGGGAGATAGCTCAGCAGATTAAGTGCCTGCCTAGCAGGGACAAGAACCCAAGTTTGATCCCAGGCACCAGGTATAGTGGCACATGCTTGTAATCCCAGCATTGGGGAGGGTGAGACAGGAGGATCACTGTGAGTCTGAACTGTGTAGCAAGACCTTATATCAAATAAATAAAAAATTTAAAAAGATAAATCGACTCAATACAGGTCACAGTTGTTTCCTCTCTGTCTTCTACAACTCTTCCCAAGTTGAACACATGAATATCCATCTGGCACAGTCACACATAAGCCCAGGGAGAGCAATTCTAGGTGGGCATCTGTGACTTCCTTCCCCAACAGGAAAAATGCCAAGCTCCAAGGAAAATTTTCTCAGTTACCCTCAGAGTGTGTTCCATGCAGAAGCGTGATAGAATGTAGATATCCCACATTGCCTTCTGATGAGAGAACCCAGTCACCCGGCAGTCACCGCAGTTCAGTAGACAGTCTGACGGGCCACCTGTAGGGGTACACTAACTGATTCTGGCATCTGTTTATGCAAACACCTGAGGTGTACAGGATTGAGAGGCTTTGTCTGAACACCCTGGGCTCCAGATATGGCTCTGTAACAGGCCTGGAGTCTCACAAAGACAATTTAACTCCATAAATTTCAATCTTCCCTTCTGTAAAGTGGGCATAATTAATGAGGCCTTGAGGAATATCTGAATGAGATGCTGCTTGTGAAGTGTTTAGTGCTCAGCACCTAGTGCAGGTAAGCACCACATGTACATTAGCTGTTCCGATGATGAAATGTGGGTTGGGCCCCATGGTGTCTATGAGGGGTGATGATTTGAGTATGCTGTGGCTGCCATCTTGAGGAAGCCCACAGCCCAGGAAGAATCTGGGATCCCAGGGCAGGATGCAAAACGGCCTGGAGGTGAGGCTCACTGGGGGTCAGAGAGCCAGGAGGAAGACACTGTAGCTGCCAACACTAGCCCCAGCCAGAGACACTCTGGAATTCTTGTTACCTGGTAGTGTGGTGCCCAGAGGTCCTTTAGAGGCTCTTTTTATACCATTCAAAGAATTGGATGGGGGCCAGCAGGATAGCTCAGTGGACTAAAGCACCTGCTTAGGCAAAGCGCAGGGACTGAGGTTCCATCCCTGGCTCTACATGCCATGCCGGTCCTGTCCCCAGGGTGCATTGTGATGGAGTCTGGACTTCGTGGAACATGCCTATAATTCCAGTGCTTGGGAGGCTGAAAACAAGAGAACCACTATGAGTCTGATCTACATAATGAGACCCTGTAGACTCTGTACTATATACATAAAAGAAAATTAAAACAAACAAAGAATTGGATGGGATACCTGATGAATGTAAGAGTTTGTGTATTGATGGTGAAAGAAGAAATAGAAGTGAGAAAGAAATAAAAGTGAACAAATAAGTACAAGGGAATCCTTAAATAAAGGAGAGAGGAAATGGGCCTGCATGCAGCGAGGGCCCCTGCAAGAGTATCCTACTGGTCTACCATGCCCTAATCTGTCTCACCCTTCTGATAAAATCGGTCAGTTTAGCTGAAAATGATTCCCTGCCTGTTTCTCCTCTGACATAATGGAGCAGGTCAACATGGACAGAGTTGACAGGGACAGAACAGTTAGGACAGAGCAGAATTCTGGAGCCTCTCATGCTATCTTCCCTCATCACCAAGACCTCCAGCCAGGAGACAGGAGGATGAGAGGAAGGATCAGGCAGTCCCATTGGACGATGTCTTGAATCCTTCCCAACCTCAAGGAGCAATTGCTGGCTTTTCTGCCTTCCAATGCACTCTTAGGCTTTCCCCCAAGTACTTAAACTCCTTGATTTTCTTAATCCAGGAAATAAATTCTAAAAGAGAAGCTTTCTTACTCAACTTTTTGTGTCTCTTGGCTTAAAAAAATAGTTAGAGGGCTGATGAGATAGCTCAGTGGACTAAAAGGCCTGCTTAGGCAAGCTTAGACAAGCACAAGGACCAAAGTTCAATCCCTGGCACCACATACTGCTCTGGCCCTGCCTCCAGGGCCAAGTGTGGGTGTAGTGATGCATACTTGTAAAACCAGAATGGAGGAGGCAGAAAGCAAGTATGAGCTGCATAGTGGAGGCTGCAACAAGAAAATACCTTTTTTAAAAAAGTCAGAAATAATGTTTGTACCACCCTTTTGGGTCCAAGGATGGACATACCAGCTTGAAAATGGAAAAATTCTGCTTCTGAGGGATAATTGGCAATATTAGGGGCATTTTTCATTGTCATCTGAGGTGGAGAAGGATGCTACTGGTATCTAGAGGATGGAGGTCAGAGAAGCTATGAAACACTTCACAAGGCACAGGACAGTCCACACCATAAAGAGCTGTCAGTCCAACATGGCAATAATGCTGAGGAACTGTTCTAAAATAATGGAGATTAGGAAGTACAATGTGTGTGTGTGTGTGTGTGTGTGTGTGTGTGTGTATGTTTACAGGTGTGGAAGAGCACAGCACACAAACATTTTTCAAGGTCAGAAAGGATAACTGACTGAAATATCACTTTAGACTTCACTGTCTTACAATCAGGTTTACTGGTGAATTCAGCTTACCACCACAAACTCCTATTGAGTTTCCAAGGGGAATGACTGGTCTGTTAAGTGAAGCCAGCAATGGGCACATTGGATGATGTTAACTGGGCATCTGAAACTCACACACATCCAGTGGCATCACCTGGTGAGAGCTGGAGAAATACAGCCTTTGGGCGTCAGCACATGATAGATGGGGAGCTGCAGCAGAGGGGATGGAGAGTGCTTGGGGGGATCCCTAAGCCACCCACCCACATGCCAGCAGCAAGCAAGCAGAGTTGAAAACAAAATGGAGTCTGGCTGAGCAGCAGCCACAGAGGATTCCAATTGCTCCGCGGAATGCCGCTGACATGGGGCGGGGGCCCATTGTGCAGCCCTGGGTGTCTGGCCGTCAAAGCTCCGGAGTGGCCATGGTAGAGCATCCACTCTTGGGCCAGCCCTATGGTCCCAGGCCATCTGGGCCACTGCTTCTTGTGCAGCATATGCAGAGCAAGCGGCCCAAAGGTCTTTGCTCCTCTGCCGAGATCTGGCAATGACTGTCTTTTTGAAGTGGCTGAGCATTTCAGGGTGGTGGATGCTGCACAGACTTCTCGTCAAGATGGATCTTGTAGGAGTCACTATTTTAACCTTTTCTTACAAATACCGCTTCCATGCCCAGCTGCAAAAACCCTGGGCTTCAGGTTCCAGCTGCAAGGCATTTCCAGTGTGGACAGCCGGGGGACAACCTTCAAGGGACCCAGCACCAAACATAGGTGCAGGTTACCTGTATATCTGGATAGAGCCTAGGAAATGAAATGCTGTACAGGGCTCTGTGGGAATATAGCCATCTCTTTCCAGTCTGATTACATAGGTGGGTGGAGGTGTAGTCATGTTTTCCATTGGCCAGTTAACTGTTTCAATGTCTCTTTAGTGTCTAGCATGTTGTTGACAATGTGTTGCATCCTGGAGGCTCTTGGGAAAGTGGGTGCTGAGAAAAGGAGGAGGAGGAAAAAGAAGAAGAAGAAGAAGAAGAAGAAGAAGAAGAAGAAGAAGAAGAAGAAGAAGAAGAAGAAGAAGAAGAAGAAGAAGAAGAAGAAGAAGAAGAAGAAGAAGAAGAAGAAGAAGAAGAAGAAGAAGAAGAAGAAGAAGAAGAAGAAGAAGAAGAAGAAGAAGAAGAAGAAGAAGAAGAAGAAGAAGAAGAAGAAGAAGA
>PVKN010012100.1:0-21053 GCA_004027915.1 Capromys pilorides
ATTGTCATCTTTCTAGTAGTTGTTCACAGTAGAAGATGCAGACATTGTATCTTTTCTAAACACTATTAATACAAATCTGAGTTGAATTTTGTGTAAAGTTTTTTTACTGAATTTTCTTGATATGATATGGCTTCACAAAAAGGAAAATACATATCTTAGGATTAAAAAAATAGAAGAAAGCTATAAGATATTTAAATGCTTTCATATATTTAATATCAGATGAAAATATTAACTTTGGTAGTTTGGAATATACTTCACTTTCAAACTTAAAAAAAAAGACAAGGTCCAAGATGACCTATAACTGAGACTGCAACCAAGAATATAACGGATAATGTAAATGTCTCAGTTACTGTTCTCTTACTGCTAGGACAAATACTTGACACCCAAAATGAAGGAAGGAAAGGCTTACTTAGCTCACAGTTACTGGAGGTTTCAGTCCATAGTTGGCTGACTCCAAGGCAGAGTGATGGGGAAGAGAGCATCTGGCAGCAGCAAAGAACAGAGCAAAATGGAGGAATAACAGGAACAACGGCAGCAGAGAGGAAGTCCGTCTCCCTTAAACTGCATTCAGGCTATCACTCCAGGCTGAGAATAATACTCACATTCATAATTCCAGCAGTACTAAGACTCATAATCCCAGTAGATCATGAATTACTCTCAAGCTCTAGAAGTCCCTGTCCCATGACTGAACAAGGCTTTGAGGGAACAACTAGACACAAATCATAACATTCCACCGAAGACCCCCAAAGCCTCATGTATATCCCTTTATGCAAGAGACATTTTAGTCCATCTCTAAGAGTTGCCAAGTCTTACAATTTCAGCATTGCTGGAAAGTCCAAGTCCCAAGTCTCCTCCAAGACCCAAGGCAAACTCTTAGCTGTGAGCTCTTGTACAAAAGAAAAGTTAAATACTCTCAACATTCAAAGGCACAAGATAAACATTACCATTTCAAAAGGTATGATACTTAGCAAGATACCATGCATTGGGACCAACACAAGTCCAAAATCCAGCAGGGCAAACATTAAATCCTATAGTTCCAAGTGAAACATCTGAAGCAATCTGCTCTGAGTTGTGAGCTCCATGTGACTCCACCCTAATGGCATTCTTGGTGATAGCTCCCATGGCTTCTCACTTAGGCTGGCTTTGTTTCCTCTTCACAGTTTCCCTTAGAGAATCCATGTCTCTGGCTTTTCCAGCCTTCTGGAGTTTCCACTGAATAGGCTTCTCACTCACAGCTTTACACACTGCCTTCCCATGGGTACACTTCCAGGTCTCCCAGCCTTCTTCTGAAATCAAGGTGGAAGCTGTCTTAAACTCAGAACTGCTGCATTCTGCATGCACCAAAAACCAATGCCACATGGATAATGCCAAGGTCTGCTGCCAGATAGAGCAGTACCCAGGCTTTCCTCTCTCTTGGTTGCAGGGGTTGAGTGCCTGGATTGGAGAACATTCTGACCCTGATTCTGAGGAACGAATTGTCCATGCTGGTGCCATTTTGGAACTTGGTATGGCCACTGTCACCATTCTGAAACATGGGCTCAGCAGCTTTTTCCTCAAGGCAAAGTCCCTGACTTTTGCAGTCCTGAGACTGCAAAGAGTGGAGACCTGCTACCTCCTATGATGCCCTCAGGCCATCCTTTCCATTATTTGATTCCTTCTTGACCATAGAGATCCTTTCAGTTCTATCTTTGCATTCCATAGCCTTCCTTGTGCTTCCTTTCGGGCCAAGCTCACGACATTTTAAATCATCCTGCTTGACTCTTTGTTCTTGATTTTCAACATACATCTAGTTAAAAGTTCTCAATAACAACCATGCCACCACCCCAATATTTGGCTGCTTTGAAATATCTTTTGAAAGATTAATCAGCCCACCATGCTTAAACTCAATCTCAGGTGAAGTCTCTGAATACTAGAAAAGTTTAGATAGCCAAGCCATAGCACAAATCATCTGGAGTCCAAACCAATGCAGTGCTTCTTCCCAGCAGAAACCTTTCCAGCCTGCTGTTTACAGGGAAGCTTTCTATCAGCATTCTGGTCTTCTGAGCTCTGGCAAGAATCTCCCAAGCAGAACATCTGAAGCTGTTCCAGCTCTTCAGAAGTAGACAATCTCTCCAAACCTTTTCTATCTCTTCCGATAAGCCATTTCCAAAAGCTTGTAAGCCACATGGTCAAGTTTAGCTACAGCAATGGCTCCACTTCTCTGGTACCAAATTCTGTCTCAGTTACTCTTCTCTCATGCTGGGACAAATATCCAACACCCAAAATGAAGGAAGGAAAGGTTTATTTAGCTCACAGTCACTGGAGGTTTCAGTTCATACTTGGCTGGTTCCAAAACAGGGCAGAGAGCAACCTTTTCTGGCAGCAGCAAAGAGAAAGAGCAAATGAGAAGAGTAGCAGCAACAACGGCAACAGAGAGGAAGTCACTCTTCCTTAAATTGCATTCAGGGTATAGCCCTAGGCGGGGAGTATTACTCACACCCAGAATCCAGCAGTACTAAGACCGATAATCCCTGTGGATCATGAGTTAGTCTCAAGTTCTAGAAGTCCCTGATCCATGACTGCATGAGGCTTTGGAGGGCCAACTAGACACAAACCATAACAGAAAACATCAAATAAACACAGTGAAAGATGCTCAATCTCTAGTAATACAGAAAAACAAATTTCAAGAAAAAAAAAATAATGATAGTCATGGCAGTAACTGACAAAACCAAAATTGAATCACAGCTTTCCAGGCTATAGACATGCAAAGAAATGGACTTTATATAGTACTGGAGGAGGTATAACCATATAAATCTTTCTAGAATCCAATCAGCAATATATATTAAAATATATTTAACATATGGGTACTCTGTGTTAGCAATTGTTCTTCCAGGGGACCTCAGTGATTGCATAATTGTTTATAATGACTGAAACAGTGTCAATAACAAGCTATAGGGAATCAGATAGCCAATAGGGAACCAGATAGCCAATTTATGGCATATCCCATCAATGTAATTATGAGCAATTAGAAAGGATGATATAGAGATAGATCTCTATCAACTCTTTTTATTGTTTAGTACCAGGAATCAAACTCATTCCAGGCAAGTACTATATCACTGAGCTAAATCCTTGGGCCCTCTCTCTGAAGTCTTGAGGATGATTAGCGGGATAGAATTTTTTTTCAGTAAAAAAAAGTAACAATATGGATCAGATGAACTTTGGTGAAGGACATTATTATTTAAATATCTCACAGAATTCTTCTGTTGGAAACTTAGTCCCCAAAGTCATTAATTATGTCAATGGCATTTGATGTGGGCCCTTCAAAGGTGATTGGGCCCTGAAGGTACTCCCATCTTGGTGGATTGATCCATTTATATGTTAATGGACTTACACCTTACTGGGTGATCATAAGAATGGAGCCATTAGAAAAACTAGTTTGGCTGTCATTTATGTACCTCACTTACCAAGTGATGGCTTTGTTTCCTGAGGACCCTGAAAAGAGTCTCTACCCACAAGAAGGCCGTCAACAATTGTGGTCCTTTGATCTGGATCTCTCAGCCTCCACAACTAGGAGTGGAACAAACCTTTATTGTTTATAAATTATCCATTCTGCAGTAGTCAGTTATAGCAACAGTTGATAGACAACCACTTTGATTCAACCTCTAGGACTTTACCTATGTTCTTCCTCCTGGCTGGAAATAGTCTTCTTGACCTTCCAGTTTCCCACATGACAGTCCCCCTTGAACAACTCCAAGTTGACGCTCCTCTCTCTACCAGGAGGACTGACAACTTCCTCCTTTGCACTCCTTGGACCTTACATAATTCTGTAAGGGCAACTATGTGTTTATTTCCTTTCTTACCTCATCAATTTATTTATCTTCTTCCAACACACACACACTATACTTAGCCTAGGGGAAAAAAAGAAGAAAATATAAGAAAAATTTTTCCCAGCTTCAGGCCTATGAAAGCAGTTAAGGAGCATCTTAGTACTGTATATTAATCTTCAAAAAGCAGACTTGTACCCCCAGTGCTTCTAGTGGGGAACAAAAATAGGTTTATCTGGTAGCTGAACTTGAAAATATTATATGAGTTCATCTACTGAGGCTTTATTTAGTTCCCATTACTTTATAAGAGTTGAAAGGCACTTAAGAGTTTTAGGAGTAAACAAATCTGACTGAACAATGCCCAGAAAAGTGCCATGACAGCAAAACTCTAACTCTGCAGGGAGAGAAAAAAATACACTGGCAATAAAATCTGAGAAGAAAGAAGAGAAAAGTGTTGTGAGATGAGGTCATTTTGTGTGCAAAGAAGGGAAGGATGGAGGGAGGGAGCAAGGGAAGAAGGGAGGGAGGAAAAAAGGAGGGAGAAACGAAAGGGGGGAGAAAAGAAAGGAGGATGGGAGGGAGGGGGGAAAGGAAGGTGGCATTTGGCTCTAAGGCAAAAAATCATTCACATATAGATTCCTGGTGCATTACAGCATATGTGTTTGCCTGGATTTTGAGTCTCACAGTGTGTGTATTTACCTTTTGTTAAAGAGTAACCACCTAGCAATATTCTTTTCAAATTGCCCCACTCGAAACACATTGTATGTAATGATTAAATTTTAAACCATATCCTTCTCTTTTTCTGCTAGTGTAAACCCAGGCTTTTTTTTAAAAAAAATATTATTTCATAAGAACTTGTGTCAATTTCTAGGTATGAGACAATATTTTAAAGCTACTCCAGGTGTGATACCAATCACACACAGCCTTGGTTGAGGCTACAGTTAGAATAATGATCATACATATAAACCTTACTATCTTTATTTGACATAAAAATTATGGCAATCTAACAACTGGAACATGTCAGCATTCTTGAAGCTTTGTGCAAGCACGAGATTATGGCATAACACAGTTGAATGAGGTCTCCCCAAATGAAAGCACACTCATCTTACACATCAATTATAGCGCCTCTGGTCACATTCCAAGTAGGCTCTTTCTACAGTGAAATATGACAGGTTAGGCACTGGCTTATTGCTTATAATCACTCTCAAAGCGTAAGAGTTAGGTTATTATCATCCCTGCCAATCCATATTCCTGGGCATGTTGAGTCCTCTAGGAAGGAAATCTCAGCAGGGCAGAAGGCAGAGTTTATGGAAGCCATGGCCCAGGCATGGTCCAATCACAGCCTCTCCATACGTGGTGAAGGAAGTGTGCTCTTTATTTTTCAGGAGTTCAGAAATGTCACCAAAAGTTGAACAAGTATCCCATGAGCGTCCAAGTGGGCAGAGACCTTGCACCCTTCCATTCATACCTTCTTAGAGCACTTCTCTGCTGAAAGCATCTCCAGCCTCAAGTGGTCCCAGGAACTCAGCTGCTTGGTAACTATTTAAAGGCCAAAACCCATTTTTTCAAGAAATTTCTCATAGATGGGGCTTCCAAAGCCCCCTCAGCCATTAAATTCCCACAGAGGCCTCATCTGCTTCAAAGCATGCATTGCCATCATGTAAATATTTCCCCTCTTTGTTTTATTAAAATTGTCTACATTTTGTGGGTACCACAGCGAAGACTGTGTGTGTTTTATCTTCTATCATATTTGTCCTTTGTCGGACTGGGAAATTAAAAAAGGGTCCTCACAGTACAACCACCCCACGAAATCCTCCATTTGAGATACCCAGGAAACTTAGTGGAGTGTATGTAGTTTTGTCCTTTCCTGCCAAATTTTCTTAATTCATTAGACAAAGCCAAAAAGTGGCCTTTGCTTTGGTCTTACTTACTGAATAAGTGTTTTAAAGTAGAAACTTTGTCAGAGATGAGCTTTTGATTCTTCTGTAATGCTTCCTCTGGCAAAAGGTTTTCTTTGTCCAGAGCCCATATTGGGAGAGGATTGATCTACAAGTTGGAAAGAAGATAGGTTCTCCAGACTGCCAACACTTGCTGGGGACAGTCAATACTGACCTCAGTTTGCAAGCTCCAACTTGTTTTTTTGGTTCCAATCCCTAGGAAACACCTGAGCTCTAAGTATCACGCAGCTGGAAGAAGGAAATTTCCCAGCTAACTTTAGAATGAGAACTGTTCAAGGCCACATTAGCTTAGCAAGTAGAGAGCAGAGGGGAGCTGCAATGCTTCTGACACTCTTCTTCTGTACCTGAGTTCATATCTTCCTGGAGAAGGTCTAAGAAAAGAAAAAGCCCCTCCCATCCAGTGTCAATGAATATCTTTTAAAATTTACTTCACTTGAATTAAGATGTGTCATGGACATGTACCAACTCCCCATAAGAAATGCAATCATTATATATTAGAAACATGTACTAATGAAACAATTAATACTGAAAACCAAATTTACTTTTTTTGTGGGCTGACTTTCAGCTCTCACTGCCTTTATAGGCTACACCTCTTAACTATTAGTTCCGCTTAGCATTGTAAGTGCACATATTTCCTTGACTGCTTTCTTCCAAATTATTCTCAAGAATTAAATGTCAACAAAGCATGTTGGAGCATGCCTGTAATTCTGGCACTCTGAGAAGTCAAAGTAGGAGGATGATTATATAAACTCAAGCCCAGCTTGGACAACTTAGTGACTAAATGAGATCCTGTATCAAAAGAAAAAGAAAAAAGAGTGTAAATATAGTTTATTTTTCAGGCCATGGGAGTAATTTTCAGTGTCAACATACATACATACATACATTCATACATACACACACATATATACATTTTTTAAAGATATAGTCACCTAAGTAGATTTTTACTGGGATTGTAACAATTCCTTACCCCTCAAAGGCTTGGAGTGTAAATAAATCTGAGGCAAACTCTGACTTCATGGCCTGAGCACACCCTTTCTCCCATTGCAGTGAGTGATATAGCCTAGCAGAGTAGTCATCTTCTAAAGAATAGGGTGACCAGGGAGGAGCATTTGGCTCAAAGATTCTTCCCCTGCTAGTGCTGGTGGCTGTGAAATTTTGGAAATAAATGTTCCTGAATTTGGATTAATGGCATTTCTGTCTAATGGAAAGCTATAATCTAAGGATACTGCTCAAAATTTAGCTGTGATTAGGTCTAGTGATGTCAGGATGCTGGAAGTGGCCCCAGCATAGAAGATTTCAGGTGTGGTGGTAAAAAAGAGTGGCTCTTTAGGATAAATGCATAGCTACTTTCTCTTAGTTCAGTGAGAAGAAGAATTTGTACTAATAATGTTTAGACAAGATATCATATCTGCATTTTGTACTCTGTAACTATCTTACCTGTTTTGAAACTGTCTCATTGCTATTTCTTTCTCATTAAAATTAATTTTTAAAAAATGAGTGGTTCGAATCCACTCCTAATCTGAAAGGAGAGGTCAGTGCTAGAACTGACCAGGAGCCAAAACTCATTCTCTTTTAGAAACTTTTCCTTGTCTCCTTGGTGTACATATGGTAGTGCCACCTGCTCAAAGGAAGAACAGTGAGAGGTTCCTATTTACAGAAGGAGACATACTGAACCTGTACTGATACAGTATAGAATAAACTAACAGTACATATGAAATAGCCATTGGTTAGAATTGGAAGGTTTAGAACAGAAGGCTTAGGCAAAAATGAACGTTTCAGCCTCCGCAGTCTAGTGATGGCATTGAAACTTGCAACTCTCAGTCTTTCCAGCAAGGTTTGAACTGGCTTGATGGCTTTATCCTATGCAAGCCATGCAGGAGGAAGAAAGACTTTCTTCCAATTGTCAGTAAGTGTTACAGTTTGTGTCTGCATGTCCTCTCAGCCTTGTGGGGGCATGGTGTGGGTGAGACTTTTGGAGGCAGCTGTGTCTCGAGTTTGTGACTGGTTCATTGCTTAATGCTGGAGATGGGAGTGTGAGAATTACACCATCCTAGGGCTGGTAGCCTGCACACAGTATAAGGGGCTCACCTCTGCTCTTGTTGCTTTTGCTGTCTTCTGCCGCCACAAAGTGTCGCCACTCTACCATGTGCCACCCTGCTGAAGGCAACTGTGGACTGAAACCTTTACAAAATGAGCTAAATAAACCCTTCCTCCTTTAACCATGGTCCTCAGGTATCTTGTCTAGCAATAAGAAAGGTAAACAAAGATAGTAAGGATAACTTACTATCCACACAGAGAAGAGGAAACCTGGATTCTCCCATCCTGAAGGAGACACAAGAAAAGCAAATAGGGAAATAGGCTAAGAAACGGATCATATTTGCAAGAGAAAGCTCCAGAGGAATGTGCCTTTTGCTCAGCTTTCATCTGTAACTTCTACACCCTGAGAGTCTAAGTGGCTTTAGAGATGACATCAATGTGAATGGTTTATGAATTTGTTCTTCCTGGTGACTTTTTTCTGCATAGTGGAGCTAAGAAAGGGGCAGGTGTCCCATCAGGCAACCATCAGTATGGCTTCTTGGTCAACCTTTTACCAGCCCTGTGGCTTTGGGCAATCTCAACTTCTCTGCATCTCTTTCATAAGTAAAGGATGAAAATGCCTACTACTGTCAGGGATTAAATATGGTTCCAGTGTAGCATCTCCTTTAACCCACAACAAACCCCTGGTGCATATAGAATGCTGTTGTCTTTGAGAAATACATTCAAGCTCACACTGGAATATGGCAGCAGAACATCTACATGACAACTGTGCCACTCAGCTTTGAGGAATGGGATGGGGCAGACAATTGATGACTGGAGATCTCTGTTGCACAAGGGGGAGGGGTGACTATTCCCCAAAGGTTCTCCAGTTAGTTCTTGACAGTGGAAATTCCAGAGCAGCTGCATAGAGCTGTGTATGATGGACTGCATGGGAGGCTCTGTACGGCCCCTGCTCCCAGGTGCCAGGAGAAACGCTGCTCATGGAAAAGCTCCTTGCCTGTGGCAAGGCTTCATTTTGTTTGCTGAGCATCTTAAAATTGTTCAACTTAGAAAAAGTCACTATTTAGGAAACTGCAAGTGATCCTGCATCTTGAGTTCTGCATGAGCTTCCTGCTGAGGTGCTTGGGTAGCATTTTACTGAGAATGAAGCAAAGGAAGATTCCTGAAGGCTGAAGGATACTCAGGGATATTCAGTTCACATTTATTTTAAAGACATTCATTGAAGACTGTTTGTTATGAACTGAACTTTGCTCCTCCTCCCAAAAACCAAAATTCACACATTGAAGCCCTAGCTTTCAATATAACTATGTTTAGAGAGAGATTCTTTAGAGAGGAGAGATTAAACATGGTCACATATTTGGTTCCTAATCCATGTAAGTATATTTAGGGTTTGTTTTTTATTTGCTTGTTTGTTTTGATTTTTTGAGACAGAATCTCACTATTAGTTCAAACTAATCTTGAACTCACTTTGTAGCACAGGCTGGCCTTGAACTTGCAGTGATCCTCCTGCCTCAGCCTCCCAGGTGCTGTGATTAAGGTGTATACCATCACACCTGGCTTAGTGTATTTGGTGACTTTGCGTTGAAAAAAGTGATTCAATTAAAATCAGGCCTGATAGATAGACTCTAATCCAATTGCATATGTGTCCTTTAAAGAAAAGAAAGAGACTGGGAATGTTGGCACGGAGGAGAGGGGCATGCACAAGCCAAGAAGAGAGGATACAGGAGAAGGCAAACCTGCAACACCTCAGTCTTGGGCTTCTTGCCTCCAGAACTTCGAGAACATTTCCCTGCATAAGCCCTCAATGCACCATGGTGCCCTAAGATGGCTGAGATTTCAGTTCATACAAAAACAGATTAAAGATTAATTCTAATTTCATATAGGCCCATTTGCCTTTATGGAGAACTAAATTTCTGAATGCTTGAAATTCTTCAGCTGGTCTTTCAAAATTCAGTCATCTAAACCCAAGTCCTTTATCCCCACCCTTGGCCGCTGCTCAAAGCAGCTCCAGCCTTTCTAGTCACAAGTATCCTTGCTCCCCACCCTCCTCACCTGCACCTCCTTTTCTCTGTCCCTTTCAGTTTCTCTTTCCACTGCCAACTTCTTTTAATATTTCTCACCACTTCTTCACTTTCAGCATCTTCCTGGTGGGCTTTCTGCCTCCTGGCTTCCTCCACTCTGTCTGAGAATCTCCTGTGTGTGACAGTGTAGGGTCTTGGATTCCAGAGAGGGAGATAAGACTTAGCTCACTGGAGGACACAGCCTGGAATGGGAACTCTGGGCAGTGTGTGGTCTCTGGTCCCCAGGCCAGAAGATTCCGGGCACATGATCAGCATTATACCAAGTTTACTGAATATGAGTTGGTTCCAAGTCTTCATGATCTCCTCCCACAGTCATTTCTTTTCCTGATAAATGCCCATGACAAGCAGTGGTGATTAAGAAATGATAAGGGAGAGAGATATCTGTCCAAACAGTAGCAGGAATGAGGAACACAGCACAAAAAACTACTGAGGGTTATAGGTCAAATGCATTCCAGGATGAGTGGGCATGCCGGCTGCGGTGTGATCAGTGATCTAGAACTTCTCCATGTCTGAGCTTAGAGAAGACATGGGTTTCTCTTTTCTTCTTCACAACTCTTCAGGGAAGCAGATACAGTGATTTCCATTTTTGGAGATGAATGCTGAGGTTCAGCAAGGTGGCCAGATAGCAAAGCCATCTGAGATTTCTTGCCTGGGGGATGGGTTAGGATAATGCACCAGTTTCTTTCCACCTCCTAGGATTGGGCCTATTTGACTCCTTTTCTCTGTTTCTGATCTGCCAGCCTATAGGGAACTCACCATCTATTCCTTTCTGTGCCATGATTAGAGGGGATCTTGATGTCGTTGGTGTGGGGAGTCCCAGGGTGCAGTGATACCTATAACTGTATGCAGGCTGCCTCTAGCTCTGGAGCTTGGAATAAGAAAAACCACCATAATGTACACACAAACACACATACCTAGTGGCATCTTTCAAGTTAGGTTTTTCAGTATTAAAGCTGGCACTGGAGTTCTGTCCCCTGAGTGCAGGGTGTATGCGCAAATGGGATCTAAACAGTAAACATGGTGCAGGAGGTACTGGAGTCCTATCAAGTACCAGCTGGAGTCTAACCACAGGTCTAGCTATAATTTCTTATGTCTTCCCACTTCACTCCTCTCAAGAATCTACCAGCAGTGGGGCAGGTCTGGTTTTTGGGGAAGAATCTAAACAGTTCTGGAAAAGCTTGTGATTCTGATGGCGACAGGATCTGGGGCATGGAAGTACACTTGGGTATCAGATATAAGAAAAAAAAAAAAAAAGCACCAGAAATCAGGACATCAAGACCTCAAGGGTTTGTTGCCACCTGGACATTGCAGAGACCCAAGAATTCGCAGCCAGAGAAGAGGGCTGTAGCCATTGTGTCGAGAGCCCTGTGAAGACAGAGAGCAACTAGGATGTCAACAGAAGGTGGTAATAAGTCACTAAGGAGACATCTGGACTTGGGAATGGGAGAATTCAGCAGAACAGCTTTCTAGTTAAGGCCATAGATTTCTGGGTTTAATAAACATGGACTCAAATGTCAAGTCTGCTACTCTGAACCTGTGAAACTTAGGCAGGTATATAGCCTTGTAATCCTTCATTTTCTTGTCTATAAAACAAGCCAAAAGCTAGAGTTTCTGTGAGGACTGAGGACTGACATATAGTGAGGACAGCACAGTCCTGATGTACAGTGCGAGCAGACGCATGATCAGCTCTGTTCTTCCTGGAATGGTCTTAATTCTTCATCCACGAAAAGCCCTACTCCTCTCCCTGGGGAACCCCAAAGCAGTTTCTTACATTGCCTCTCACGGATGCTATTATTCTACGTAATAGTGCTTCCTAGACTTGTCTTCTTACTCCTCCTAGGTTTACCAATTGATGAAGAGAAGAGTAAGGGCAAACTTGTCTATTTCAACTAAAGGACCAATAAATATTTGTTCCTAATCTTTTTCAACAGTATACTCACAGTTAAAATTTCTTTAGGAATTCTTATAATTGGTCACAAAGACTTTTAGAATTGAACACATAAATCTGGTGATTAGATACTATAATAAACACAAAGCCTAAGGGCTCAATGACACACCCACAAACTCTAGCGTTTGGTAGTTCTTCCTGGCTGGATAATTTAATGTGAAAGAACCAAGTAAAACATAACTTTAATGAACAGCAAGAATAAGTTATAAAATGAGTCACTGCATTACATTCAGCACATATGTCTTATTTGAAGCCAGTGTTTTATTCATTTTTCAATTCAATTTAAACCAATTAGAAATCTCAATTTGCTAGCCAAAATTGTTGCAGAATTTTATTCTGACTTAAGAGATTATGCAAGGATGCATTCAAAGATAAGTGAGGCCATAATTAAGAGCATTATAAGTTGCATGGCTACTTACAGCAATTCTTCCCCCTGTCCATACATCAAAGAGGAATAAAATACTGATACAACACAGTTGCATCACAAACACAGTGTATTGAACACAACACAGTAAATGTCCCTTGATTTTATAGATTTGAAAATTCCAGATAAAGTGAAACTAATCTACGGAAATAGAAAGCACTAGTTTTCTGTGATCATTTCTGAGAAATGACTACACGGGACCTCATGGACCATCCTGGGATGATGGAAATGACCTTATCTCATTAAGAGTACAGGAGAGCCAGTGTATTTTTCAAAAGCCATCATTTTAAAACTAAAAGTTTTGAAAC
Source organism: Capromys pilorides (assembly GCA_004027915.1). Taxonomy (NCBI): domain Eukaryota; kingdom Metazoa; phylum Chordata; class Mammalia; order Rodentia; family Capromyidae; genus Capromys; species Capromys pilorides. The sequence goes on from PVKN010012100.1 coordinate 12,560, forward strand.
ACTACTATCAGCTTCACTGACTCTCCAGGTTGTGAGGCAGAAGTAAGGACACGTACCAGGTATGGCTGGAGAAAGCCACGATGAATGAAGAGGTAAATGTTTTAAGAAAAAACAACAAAACAAAGAGTTTTTCTGAGGCTGATGTTCCTCTTCCTCTTTTTGTTGTCTCCCTAATTGGAGGAAGAAAAGTGATGGGAGAAACAGGCCAGGAGCTTAGATGATGTCTTTCCTGTCAAGCTCATGTAAGCAGTCTTTCCTGACCCATGTCAAGCCCTGGCCTGCTGGAGGGCTTTTGTGAGTGCTTTAGGAACAATACTATATGGAAGTCCCATACATTCAGGAGCCCCATAAATTCAAATCACAAAGTGTTCTAGAACTCAGTAAACACCTATGAGTAGTTATGTTTAGTAGTAATTGGGAGTAGCAGAAAATTAGAAAGTGAAATTATAACTTCTCTTCAATGGGTGATTCTTAAAATATTTTTCTATCCATGAATATCTAGTTAAATATAGTAATTCTAAACCTTTCTGAACTTTACATTTATTGTTTTAACAAAGTTTTGGTTTGAGGAGCTGGTAAGATAGCTCCGTAGAATAAGCACTTGTCAGGCAAGCACAACAACCTGAGTTCAATCCCTGGTTCTGGAAAAAAAAAAAAAAAGTTTAATTTCAGTTTAAAAAAAAAAAAAAAAAAATCCCATACCTCATTCACAGAAAAGACATCTACACCTATGCCTAGAAAGAGATTCTTCTACTTGGCTGCTTTTTGCCCCCTGCACCATTTAGGGCTCTAACCCTCCTGGGTGTCTCGGGAGATGGGCTTTGGAGAGACAACCTGCCCCTTCTTAGCCAGAAAATGGAGACATCACATACCTTCTGGCTTTTGAGGAGGTCTGTGTTCTGAGATCCCAGCATGCCTCTGTCTCTCATAGTAGGAACAAGGAAACTGGTTTGTGTCTCCCTAAAACCTGCCACCCTAAAATTTAGCCACTGGAACTGCAATGCTGTCTTTGTGTTTATTCCTCTATCTTTGACTTCAACTCAGGCTTTAGTTGTGAACATTGCCTCCACTTCCTTTAGCCGATTTTTGCTATGTTGATCTCTGACACCCTGGTACACACACGTTCTTGACTAGTTCAACCCCAGCAATCCTTAATTCTTCACTTTTCTCAAAGGGTTCTCACCTTTCTCTTCTCCATTCCCTGCAAGGATGCCTGAGGCCCTGTGCCTTTTCTTGCCACCTGAAGGAAAGGGACACCACTTAAGCAGCTTCTATTATCCAAAGAGATTTCACCTTGGTAGCTGACATAAACATAAACATGGAAGGTGAGGGGTCTGTGGTCCCGGAACCCAAGTACACTGATTTAAGACAAAAAACACCTTTGCTTGAATGTAACCAGTGCTTGTTCCCTCTCTGTCCCTGCCATCCAGACCCAAGAGAGTGTGTGAATGTTTATCCCTCAAGAATTCTCCCTGTGGACCAAAAGACGGAGAGAGCAGGGAGAGGGAGGAGACAAAAAAGGAAGATGATGTGTTACGTACATATATCAACTCCTCACAAGGAAAATGATCATTATGTGCTTCAGGCATGTATCAATAAAGAACAATGAAATACAATTTAAAGAGAAGCCCCATGGCAGCTGACCTCCCACTCTGAGGGAGCATGGGACATTTGGGTTTGGAACAGCTCTCAGGTGCCCAGCCCACTCAAAAGGGAAGTGTTGGGCTGAGGTTTGCTTAGAAAAACAAAAACCAGTAAACTTCTCTTTACTAAGTTCAGAAAGCTATTCTGATTCCCAGTTCTAGGTTGGTGGTCTCACGCTGCAAGGCATAGGTCATGATTTTCCTTCCCCTGATTCTGACTCCCACACACTGTAGTGCTCAAAATGAAAATATATATTTTTTAAAAGCAGCTATGCAAGCTTAGGCATGAGAGCACTGTGATTTGAGGAACAGATATACATTCTGAGGTTAGTCATGCTCATCTTGAAAACAATATTGAGATGCTTTTTTCTATAATGACAAGAAACCAACACAGCAGAAGGCTGAGGAAGGAAGATAAGACGGTCATGTCTAATCTGGACAATTTAGACACTTAGTGAGACCCTGTCTTGAAATAAAAAACACTGGGGCTATAGCTCAGTATAAAGACACTTGGTTCAGTTCCCACAACTGACAAAGAAAATAAAATATTCTCCCTACTCGACTGAGTAACACATAAAATATGAATTGAAATAGCTGTTATTCTAAGAAAAGATAGTAAGAGTTCTCGAGGGTCAGCAAAATAGCTCAGCAGACTAAGCACCTGCTTAAGCAAGCACAGGGACTGGGGTTCTATTTCCCGCACCACAAGGCATGCTGGCCCTGTCTTCTGGTGACCAAGTCTGGGTGTGGTATTGCATGCCTGTAATCCTCATGTTGGGGAGGGGGAGGCTGAAAACAGGAGAATCACTATGAGTCCGATCTGCGTAGTGAGACCCTGTACCAAAACACATAATAGTTCCCTGACTCCCAAATGCAATTAGGAGACGAAAATAAAATGAGAAAATCTTGAAAGAAACAGGACTGTTTCCCTAAAATGACTGACAGGGGACAAATGTTTATACAGGTAATATGTAGAAAAACATTAATCATAAAGGCTGAGTCCTTTGACAAATATTTAAGACCATAAAATGTGGGACTTATTCCATATGACACATAATTATAAATTAACGGTCACATCTTTTATGATTATCTTGGTTAACAGACATAAGATAAGAATGAGAAATCCTGATGCAACAGTTACAATTCAGAAGCTTCTCTAGCTCAGGATGTCTGGGGAACCAAGAGCAGTATGTCAAAGCTAAGTGACCATTTTCATGGAATTCACACAGATGGATGGATGGAAAACCATACTACTCTCCACTAGAGTAGAAAGAAATTTCTGTCTGATGGCAAAACATATGACTTCCCTGAAGAAAAAAATGATTTTCAGTCTTTCTCATCATTTTTTCTCCCACACAAAAGGCATTAGTGTGAGGGAGCTAAACAAATGCAGCATTGCATTATTTGTAGTGATTTCTGAGATTCTTTTTCCATCTATACCCAAGTAAGGGTGTATCTGAGGTTTCAGGAATTCATTTAGGTTACCATGATAATTTCCCTACTTGCGTAGAGCCTTGCTTGATCCAGGGTTTGGTATCTGAAAAGGCTACTGGTTACACCTTAGGGAAAAATAGTTCTCCATCTCTCAGACACTGAGGTCATGATCTGAAGGTGCCTTTCTCCCTTACTAACCCAGCATAGCCCTTACCTTCTCAATGCACCAATCCTCTCAGAGCCCATCTATATCATGCAAGATAAACAGAGTCCATGACTTTAGTTTGGAACCATCTTCTCTGTCCCAAATCATCCTAACGTCTTTCATCCTCTAGCTTGATTGAATTTTTCTGTCTCCATTTCCTCTGCAAAATCTCTCTACCCTGGGTCATGTATCCTTTCAACAGATTGTGATTTTCTGTCCTAGCAGCCAAGAAAGGGCAAATCTAGGCCACTGACTTTCAACTTTCCTCTCCCAGGTGTGTTACTGCCCTTTCTGTCAAAAGTAGTCCACACAGCATATAAGAATGCATTTGTATCCTTATTCTGATATTTTCTAGTGGTAATGAGTAGAGCTTATTTAGTGTAGAATTTTAAGTGTGTGCAAAATAAAGTAGACAAGGAAAAGTCCTTTTTTTACCAACATTCTACTTAGTAATGTTTACTATCTGGCTGACTTCTCTAGTTCCAGCTGGTCAATGGATTGAACATTGGATAAATAAATCCTAAACCCTTTCCTAGATATGACGATCATTTTAGCCTTGGCCATTTGTGACAAAGAGGGATCCATTCCCTCTAAATAAATTCACATACACTTAGCAATATGCAAATTAACACTTCTGGCCACTCTGTGTCCCTCGTGACCCTCCTGTTCGTTGACCTCTGGTCACCATTTGATCTTGCGTCTGCACAAAGAGAACTTTTTCTCTTTTCTATGATGATTTCTCAGGTTGTTCCAAACTTGCTTTGGCTTTTCAAAGCTAAACTGGGCATGGGAAAGATTCCAAGCCTTTGGTCAACCCGGCAAGAAACTCAATTCACCGAGAATGAACATCAAGGGGCAAGGTACTCAGCAATCAGGACAACATGTGCATCTAACCAGCTTGTGGAGGCTGGAGGCTGAGTCATGGTTCCTGCTTCACACGGGGCCCCTGAGTGCCTGAGGAGGGATATAAATAACACAGCCCGGCAGTTCCCAGGACACAGTGTTCCTAAGAAATTAAAATTGCATAATTCGGTCAGTAGGTGCACAGTTCCATCCCACCCCTGCTTTGTGGCTTAGCCTCACCTCTCTGTTCATAAGTCTACTAGCCTCTGTTTATCCGCTACTTACTCATTTCAAAAACAATTTGGGAGTTGCAGCCTCTCTGCTATCCTTTTCTCCAAGGAGAATCTTTTAAAAGGATATATTTTCTAAAACAAGCAAACAAACAGAAGCCAGGCATAGTGGCACATATTAGTAATCCCACAAAGTGGAGAGGCTAAGGCAGGACTGAAAGGTCAATCTTAAGAAGACCTTGTCTCAAAATAAAAAGGCTGCAGAGGAAGCTCAGTGGTAGAGTGCACCTGGATTCACTCCATAGTTCTGCAAATCAAGAAAGAACAAGCAGAAAATGAACTACTAGCGCATCATTATCAAAACAGCCCTGAGCAGCTTTTGTGGTTTGAATAGCCCAGTGTCTGGTTGTTCCTCACCTGTCCTATTTCCTCACCTGTCCAGCTGTTTTGGTCCCCAGCCTCCCTGGATCCTCTGGCCCTACCTAGAAAGCTCTCCTTCTCTTAGCGGGCATTTTCACATATCCTTCACTATCTAACCATCTCTATTAAAGAGAGTAAAGATAAAGTGTGAGTGAGATAGTGGTTAGGAGCCAGAGCCCTAAACGTACCTGGATTGAATCTCATTTACATGAGACCTTGAGCAAATTTGTTGACCTCTATATGAGTTTGCTTTTCCTACGCTTTAAAACGGAAATAACACCTAAATCCCTCATAGAGCTATTCAGAGGAGAAAATTAACCAATATAGATAAAATCCCTGGAATCACATAGTACTTAGCAAGTGTTACTGATTATTACTGGTTGGTAATATAGTGAAAACGTAACTATGTGAACCACTCCATTTCTGAAACCTACAAATTACCTCACATTTACTTACACACATTCCTCCATCTTCCTATTAGCCACTGAGCATCTTCTAGTTTGTCTGGACTCAAGCCCCCACACTGTGTTTCAGCCCCATCCCGCAAGCCCCTGCTTCCTGAGCTACCACCTTCTCTTGCCACTCACGTTCTTTTTCTCCTACACCTCAAGTCCCATCCAGTCATCTCTTCACTACAGCTTCGTTCATTCATAAGAAACACATTTTCCCATAATAAAAACCAATAACCTCTCTCAGTTCCTCCCCACTTTAACGATATTGTCTCTCACCATGTCTCTGGAAGCAAAATGCCTGAAAGCATCTGGTTTCCACCACTCCCTCTCTTCCCTCTCTTCTAACCCCTGCTGCCTGCCCTATGGTTCCCCCTCCAATCCAGCTGCCCTCCCCAGCATTGTCCTTCTCTTTACACCCAGCAGCACATCACAGCCCTTATAGTACCAGAATTCCTGGCCATGTCAGACACTGCCTCCGTCCAGCAGCCCCTTCTCTCAGCCTCTCACAGGTCTACATTTCAGTTCTCCACCAAACTCTACCTAGTCATTTTTCTCAAGTGAAATAGCAACCATATTTCTTTTGCCCACAATTTATGTTCATTTGAGATTTTGGCATGGTTTCTCTTTTACTACCAATGTTTTCTTTGTAGTCATTGTTTTTAGTAATCCAAGAAGCTTTTCTTCATTTTGCTGGCACAAAGATCTAATTCTAAATTATCCTATATAGTGTTATTGTTTTATGATTCACATTCAAATCTGAATCCCACCAGAACGTCTGGCTTCAGGATTGTGAGAGAAAAGGGAAAACTTTTGTTTTTCTCCATATAAATATCCCACTGGTACAGCACTATCCAATGAAAGGCCGTCGTTCGCCCACTGCCGAGTTGTGTCACTGATCCCATAAACACAGGTGTGTGTCGGTTCTGAGGCTCTGTTTGTTGCATGATTTATGTGGCTGTACTTGTGTCAGTACCACATTTACAATATGTCCTGATTAATAAGAAAGCAAGTTTTGCCACTTTTTTCTTCTTCATAAATGTTGAGTCTTTAAAATTCATATTGGAATTGCACTAGATATATCTAACTGGGGAGACTGACACCCTTACAGTGTGGATAATCCATGAATATAATATACTCACACTGATCTACATTTAATTTATCTCAATGCTCTCTTTATGTTCAAAGAAGTCTTGTATGTCTCTGTGAGAGCTATTCCTAAACCTTTTATATTTTCAATACCACTTAGATGTAGTCTTGGAGGAACAAGGATGGACAGATGAGGGGCATAGAGGTCTCTGGGCTTAGGGCAGCCTGGTCCTGGGAGGGTAAGCACATCTGCTAGGCTATTCAAGTGTCCTTATCACACAGCAAGAAGATGTTCTTGACCTTCAGGTGACTTTAGATTCACCTCAAAACAATTCTGGATTTAGGATTTGACAAGTATTCTGTGTTGTCTTCTAGAGTAGTTGTCCTATTTTTATCCACCCACATGCCCTTTTCTTGAAATGTGTATACTTTTCTACACATTGCCTCCATGGTTTGGGATGAAAAACACTGCTTTGTTTTTTCACCGTCTCCGATTCAATACAGAGAAAGTCTTCAAATGCAGTTATCCTGTGACTTCTCCAGGGAGAACTATGCAGATGGCATCCTGTAGTTGGCTTAATTATACAAAAAATTATTTTTCAAGCTAAGGGATAGGTTTAGGTTCAAATAGGTGCTTAGGTTGTGATGCATATCAATTCCTTTGCTATTGATGCACATGAGAAGAATACACAAGTGGCAAATAGGGACGACTCCAAGGGTTCTTTAAAATTGTCTCCTAGTTTTGGCCACTATTAAGAGAAGTATAGCTGAGGCTGCTGCAGTAACTTCCAGATAGTGATTCTGTTTTGAAGTGAAAGGATGGTTGTGATGCTATATCTTGAAGTCCTGGCTCACCCTGACACACATTTACTGGACAACAAAAGTCTAAGCTTACAATTAAATCTTTGATATTAGAAAGAAGCATAAAGATAAAATATTAAGGCTGGTATCATACAGGAGTAAGCAGTACATTTCTGTATAGGTATACACATTTTTGCATATGTTTTGGACAAGGGACTTTTTTTTCCTCCTCACAAAGGTGTTGACATTTTCAAGAGTGTCTAAAATTTTGCTATTTAAATTTTTTTTTAATTCTCCTAAGGAAGACTGGCTTGAGAAGCAAACTGTGAATTCGTGTTTTCACTTGGTTGGAAGAGTGGTAAAAGAAAACAGCACTATTTGAGTGCAGCAGTGGAACGCTGTTCACTTCCCTACGATGAGTAGCTCCTGTGTTCTTAATCCCTTTGTGGCATCACATACAGTCCCATGAATGAGACTTTGTCTCCCTTGTGGTGGGGCTGGAAGAAAAGTGCCACAAGTTTCCCAACAGAAGATGTGCTGGATGCCGCCATACTACCTGCCCTCAACTTTGAATGTGAGGTGTAGAGAGCAAAATGAGAAGCTTCTGTACACCTTTCTTATAAGGAAAAGTAGAACAATGTCTTCAGCAGTGCCATCTGGGTTTTAGCATTCTACATTGTATAGCTTCACTTTTTATGAACTAACTTTTCCTTTGACCCAGGATGGGTACTTGAGATTTGGTTTATTTTTCTAGATAATAGGTATAGTGTTAGGCAGAAAAGGATAGGGCTTAGGTAAATATTCCCAGTTGGAACTGAACTTTCTCGTCAGAGAATGAGCCTTAGAAGTAATATTCCCAGTCCTGTGAGTGGTCATTGTAGACACACAAAAAAATGGAAATCTGAAAAGAACCTCAAAGCAAGAAAAATAGTTCCAATAGGAAATTTGTATCTACTTTATTTTCCCACTGCAGCTCACTGTGTGATAAACACACTGTCGTGGAGGCCCATCCTTCCACATTGACAGTGAGTCAATGTAGAAAACATGAGATCTTTGCACAAGGAGAATGAAAATTTTCTTTGTGAGTAGAGAAAGAATTTTAAACTTGTTAAATCATTTCTCTGTTTTCTGAGATGGTTGCCCAAGGCTGTGTGTGCTGTGATGTGGGGAATTTCCAGTAGATTTTCCAAAATTTGAGAATGATAGAAATAGTCTGAAATGGAAAATGTTGAGCATGCTGATGCTTAGTCAGAGTGGCCAACCCAAATAGACTGGAATAAAGGTTCTCATAAAACAAACAAATAAATAAAATCTTTTAAATTACATTTTTGTTTATTGCTGACGTACAGAAATGAAATTGACTTGTAGTTTCTCCTCAGC
>PVKN010012101.1:0-21056 GCA_004027915.1 Capromys pilorides
TTCTGATACTTGCACTGAAAGATCAGTAAGATTTTTAAATTATAACCTCTTCCTAAAAGACATATACATAAGGATTGCTCTTATCTGATTGGCTATTACATGGAACCATTGTAAAGATATATATAATGATCTATTTCAGACTTTTTTCAAGATGAAAAAAAGATTTACAAACATGTGTTAAGGTAATTTAGGATTAACTATATACAAAGTGTAACTTTTCATAAAAAAATAAGATGAGTACGTATATTGCTGATAATTGTTCAATATCAAGGCCAAAGTCTAAAACAAACACACAATTCACTTTCTTGGACAGAAAAGGATGATAAAAGAAAATGAAACTAAGTAGAAATCTCAGCAGCACACTCTGTCTTCCAGGACTGAAAACCATCAGTGGAATAAGACAAACTGGACCTAGGGCCGCCGGATCCTCATTCCGCCCAGAACCCAGGCTCCGTATGTGAGATGGCCGAGGACCTACTGGGTCCTCACTTGACCCAGAGCCCAGGCCCGCCATGTGAATAAGATGCACTGGGGCCCACCAAATCCTCATTCAATAAAGAATCCAGGCCCAGAGTGTGAGATGACCTATGGCCCACCAGACCCTCATTCAACCCAGAGCCCAGGTCTGGAGTGTCCAGTATGGAATCCTGGGGCAGAACTCCCTGCAGAAGTTCTGAAAGTGCTATATAGAGAGGTAAGACCCACCCAGCTGGCCCAGGAGCACGACATCTTGCCAGAGTGGCAGAGCAGGTTCACCTCCAAGAGCTTCATCAGGAAGAAGTGAAGCACAGAAGCCAGACCCAAGCCACACACACTGGGATGAGTTTGAACTTGGTAGATCCAAATCCGGTGCTAAGGTAAGAACTCTATCAAAGCTCTACAGCAAACGCCAGAAGACAGACCTATGAAAAATGACAAAGAGAAGGTGCAAAATGCACTCTCAGGCCCTGAGCCCACCCAGAACAAATACAGGAGACAATAAGAAATCACAGACCTGAAATCTCCGAGATAATTTTGTCTTAAGTAAAGAAACAACTGCAGAAAAGTATAGAGGCTATAAGATCAGAATTAATTTCAGAAATAAAAAAAGAAATCATAACTATAATGAAAGAATAACTAAGTTATTATTAAGTTATTATTACTAAGTTATTAAGTTATTATAGAATAACTATAATGAAAGAAGACACTGATAAAAAATAGGGAATAGAAAAATGATGGAATCCTTGTATGAGCAATACAGGAAAGAAATAGAATGCATGAAGCAGACTCAAAGTGCTTTATGGGAACTTAAAATCTCAATCACAAATTGGCAAAACCAATTTTCAGTGAAAGTTAAAACAGTCCTTCAGACACTGAAGACACCATTGCAGCTAGTGAAAAGGTAGGAAGAGGTCTCTTAAAAACAACTAGGATGTAGGAAAAAAAAATAATTGAACATCTGAAAGACAATGAAAAGATGAACAATGTGAGACTAATAAGCATCAATGAGAAAGGAATCAATACAAATGATATAAAAAGAATATGGGCAGAAGTAATAGCAGAAAACTTCCCAATATGGAGAAGTACTCAAACATTAAGGTTACCAAAGCAAATAGAGCTCCAAATAACATCAACCCAATTAAAACCACACCCAGACATATAATAATGAAGATCCCAGAAATTCAGTATAAGAACAGAATACTGAAAGCTGCTAGAGAAAAGAAACAGATCACATTTAAAGGAAAACCCATCAGAATAACAGCAGATTACTCTTCACAAACCATCAAGTCAAGAAGAGCATGGAGTAAAGTATTTCAAATCTTTCAAGAAAATAAATTTCAGCCCAGACTGATATACCCTGCAAAACTCTTTCAAGTTTAATGGAGAAGTGAAATACTTCCATGACAAAGAACAACTAAAGAATTTCATGATGACAAACTCAACTGTAGACAGACTACTAAAAGATATTCTAGAGAGGGATCAAAATGGCCACAGCTCCATGAAGGAGAATGGAAAGAATTCATTAAATAAGGCAAACAGTTAAACATCAGAGAAAAAGAGATATAGAAAAGCAGTATTTCAATTATTCTTTCGTATAGAGCAGCAATATATTTCCACCAGCATATTCTACAAATGGACTTCACCTGCACCCTATAGGTCATTATTCTATTCAGATCTATAGGGTGGATATCAAGGAAACAGTAGTGGCTCATTCCCACAATGACACCTGGCCACCAGTAAGCATCATGGACACTGTTCATGTCTATGACATACTAGATGTTTTATGCAATAAAGAAAAAGAAAGAAAACTTGAGAAACTACAATGACAAGAACCTGTCCATTCCACAGGAAATTACAAAAAAGAGCAGGGATTTGAGTGTGACCCTCTAGACCAGCATGTTCCAGAAGGTCTTTGCTGCTACAGGACAGCTGGGATCTGGGACTGCATAGCGCTTGTTATTCTCGTGTCACATTGAATTCCAGGGCATAAAATCAGCTGCTGAGTACAAAGACACTTCTGATCTCCTAAAACTATTAAATGGTACCAGTGACAAATTTCACCAAAACTCAACATTCCCATTTTAACGGAAAAATTGAAAACCAAGGTACTTAGGAAGTACCTCTGGAATCATATTATTTACTTTTCAAGGGAGAGAAAAAAGAAAATGAACTTAATATGTAGCTCATAAGATATGTTGTCTATCATACAATATATTTTAATACCTGTGCAGTGATATAGAATAATCAAGGAGGAAGAAAATTTCATTTCCTCTGCACAATAGGCTGAAAATAATGGTATCTTGATAGCTATCAATCATGCAAATTACTAAAGCAGAAATAATTAAATTAATATACAGCATGAAATGGACCTAGCATAATGAGATATTCTACTAGGTGTGGTAATCATTTATTACAACCACTATCCCGAATCATGGGTGCCCTAATGTCTATCCCCAGACACACATTTTACCTCCCTGAATAATATAATACGATATTAAATCCTGCTAGCAATGTTTAAAACCCTAAATTCAGCTTGCAATAGTTTTGGGATTAGATCTCTACTCAGATTCTTAGAAATTTAAAATGTCAAGGCTGCTAAATCTCCTTCCTCATTCTCATGCAGCTCGAACTACAATACTAATGATGATAAAAATGATATTCAGAGAATATTCTTCATTCCATATCAACGAGCTTTAAAGGCTCAGCTCACACCAACTGCCGTTGGTCTAGTTTCCCAGATTCAGTGCTCCACAGGTTCACTGAAATACTTCTGGTAAGTTCTCAAAAGATGAAGCCTATTCCCTGGCCTGCCAATTTTTCTCTAGTTCTTTTAAAGCTCTTTATATACACTATTTATATTTCCCAAGTCATGCGTTAAATCCCAGTTAGTTGAACAACTACAAACTTCACTGAGGACTTCCTATGTTCAAAATGATTGTCTTGACCTCAGGTCTACGATCAACCCTCAGACAGAAACATTCTGGGAAAAAAAAAAATTAAATTGGCTGCTTGCCCACATATAGTTCCTGAAAACAGCCCCAAGAGACTGTTAAGATATTTTCAAACACTTTAGTGGCGTATGACAGTTCATATATAAGTAGTATGCTTCTGTTTGGTTTTCCAAACATTAAGAACAATGTCTTTTTATTCCTGTTCTCAAAGGATTGGGAGAAATTTCCTTTAGGATTTGTACATAACATTAAAGAAATGGTAGGTTTCAGCCAAACTTTAAAAAAGGAAACGCTCGTCATGAATTGACAGTCAACTGGTGAAGCACACACAGTGAGTCAATTCCATGTGTGTGCTCGTGGGCGCATATACACACACAACACAGGGAAGGAAGAACACACCAGCAAGACGGTCACTTTTTCTTTTCTGGTCTACTGGACCCTCTGCTCAGCTGCCAGCTGGCCTTACCTGCAGCCATAGCTTGTTATGCACAGCGTCTCTGCCCGTAGCGATACACTGAAATGTCGCATTCTGCCCTGCGTTCACCTCTACATCCCCCAGGCGGAGGAAGTGTGGGGATTTGTCTGGAAAGACAGAAAATAATAATAATAATAATAATAATAATAATAATAATAATAATAATGTTCCCACTTCAAGAAAATGAGTTATAGTAGTTTTTGAGTTGTTGTTTTTTTTTTTTTTTTTCCTCCTTTGGAACTGGGGATTGAACTCAGTACCCTTGAACTTGTCAGGCAGGCATTTGTGCTCCTGAGCTATCTTCCCAGCCTCCTTAATGCATTAGAGAAAATAGAATTCGCTGGTAGTAGTTATCATTCCAGGGCTTACTGGCAGTTTTCCGTTCCCATAATTGCTAGAGTACTGCTCTCTACAGAGTGAATGAGCACTCGGAAATACTGCAAAAGCCTGCCACAGCAGGCCACGCACAAGGGCTAGTTTTAAGTCAGTAGGCAAGAGCCATTAAACAGGCACGCATCAGAGTGTAACACAAAAACAATTAAGACTTAGAAGGTTTGTAAAACACTCAGTTTCATGGCCAGTGAACGCTTTATCTACAATTTGGTCACATGCATCTCCTTTTCTTTGTTAAACTTCGGGAGTTATAACCCTCTAGTACTGCACAGACAAAAGCAATATTTTTGTTTCCCAAAAATAATACATCAATTTAACTGTTGTTATATCCATTTTCTATTTATTTATAGCTCTAGGACAGTTATCCAAGAGAAATATCAGGCAAAAAGCCCTGATAACTGTAATCAAAACATATATATATATATATATATATGCCATATATATATATATATATATATATATATATATATATATATATATGCCATACAAGCATTCTCTAAAATGTTCTTTTAAAATTTAAACCGCAGAGATGTTTTCCATTGGGAAAACAATAAACAGCAAAAGCCAAGGCTCAGAGAGTCAAAGCTCTCAGACACCCATATCAACCCACAATTTTCTATTTACTCAGGAAAGTCTTACTTTATCATCTGTTGTTTAAGAAGTAAATGTGAACAGTGGACGGAAACACAGTTATCTTATAACATGGTGCAAAGAATGCAGTTAGTCAAGGTGAACCTAAATACCCCACACAGAATATGGAATTCGATCCAGGGCTGCTTTCTCTTTCTCTAAAACCCCAATAGGAACTCAAGGAAAAGAAACATTTGAGCTAGAACATGAGCCTAGAAAATGGCACTCAGCCTGGGAAACAGTGCGATAAAGACACCTTGTCTCAAAATGAAAGAGAAAAAGAAGGAGAAGAAGGAGAAGGATAATAAGGAGAAGGAGAAGGAGAAGGCGAAGGGGAAGGGGAAGGGGAATAGGAAGGGGAAGAGGAAAAAGAAGAGGAAGAGGAAGGGAAGAGGAAGGAGGCTGGGATGTAATGTAGCTTAGTACAAAGGTTCAGAGTTCAATTCTATAGGGCTCAGGAGGGAAGAGGTAGAGGGAGCAGAGAGGAAAGAGAAGAGAGAGAAAGAGAGAGACAGAGATAGAGAGACAGAGACAGAGACAGAAACATAAGAGGGGACCTCTAGACAAGTACAAGCACCATCCAGGAATTGATCGGAAGTGTCAACTCTCCAGCCCCACTCCAGACGTAATAAATCAAAATAAAGACAGGAGCCAGCAAGAGGGGCTCCCAAAAAGGACGCCAGTGCCACCTGAGAGTGCCAACCACCTGGCAGGGGCAAGGGCCTTGGCTCCCTCCCCATGGCAGCTCTGGGCATCCTGCTTATGCTGTGTCAGAGCTGATTCTACCAGCAATGATTATTGCACAGAAAGCTTACAGTACACGAGCTTGGTGAAGCAGTGCTTCAGAGAAAGACAGGAAGAGTCTGCATTTATGTCAGCTGAATTTTCCCTGGCTCCATGAAATTCTTGCAATAATATTTTTTCAGGTACTGTGATTCAGACACAAATCTAGATCTGCATTCCAAATCAGTGCTTGACCAGAGGTATAACAAAACTACCAAATAATAAACTGTATTTCCATCTTGTTAACTATTTTAATGGAGACAACCAGGTATTCACTACGATATCAAATGATAAAGCTCAAATGTGGAAAAAGCTGAAGAAATCCAAGCCCTTCATTTTGCCACATTCTAATCTTAGCAAATCAGATCCTTGACCGCCTGCACCTTCTATTTTATTTTCCTTGATTTGCACACTGATTTGCCTTTGCACCCATAGTTTTACTAATTAAAAATCTAAAACGTCCTGTAATCCATATACAGTTAGCTACAAGTCTGCAAAGGAGTTTATCTAGAATTTCTAGAACTATTTCAGTGTTCTTACATAATCAAAAGGGGTACAAATAACAACAAAGGACATGGTAATGTCCACGTGATAAAGAATCAACAGTCACCACCAATCGAAGCCAAGCACTGAAAGGACACAGACAAATATACACAACCTACCACAGGGGTAGCTGAGCACTTGGATGTCATCAATGGCAATGTAGCCATTTCGCCCTCCTGCGACTTCAGCTTCAAATATGACCTGCCAAGAAGAAAGAGAAAACTTGAACTGTTGTAGGGTTACAGTGTAAACAACCATGCCAGGTTTGAAAGTCCATCTTTAAAGGAAGAATACCATTAAATTTGACTCAGCAAAATATGTTTCTTTAGCTTCAAATTATAAGGTTGACCCAGGCATGGGCGTGCAGTCCTGCAGTCCCAGCACTCCGGAGGCTGAGGCAAAAAGACAGCTGTGAGTTTGAGGCCAGTCTGGGCTACATGAGGGAGTTCAAATCCAGCCTGAACTACATTACATAGCAAGACCCTGTCACCACATAAAACAAAACAGACTCTTTCAATGTGTTAGTAGCAATGGAAATATGGCAATAAAAAAAATATAAAAATAATGGTGAAAACACAGAATAGGTAGACCTTGCTGAAAACAGTAATCACCCTGTAATTCTTGGCTTTGCCGATAAGCAGCGTATCGCCGGCAGGACCCTGGCCTGGATGAGTAGTGACACAGCAAATACAGAAAGTTGAGCAAAATACAATATTCAGACTTCAGATTTTAAACATGACTTCCTTCCAGTGCATGGAGAGGAGAAAGGCTGAGAGATGGCTACACCGCTACACCAGGATGAGACGGTTCTTCTGCCTGAAGGCCAGCGCTAGGAAGGCACGGGGCGAGCAGCTCGCTATCCCTGGGAATGCATGCCATAGCTAACGAAGGCAGCCTACGATCACCTACTTCCTCATTTCTGGAATGACGTGAATGACACCTGAAACTTAAGGGAAGAGCTCTTCTGCTGGGTACAGGCTCAGCGGTTTCAATCCACACATGGTTAGCTGGATCAGTGCATGGGGGGCACAGTGGAAGCTTGGGGGAAAGGCCTGGCAGAAGAACACAGATGAAGGGCAGAGTAGGAGAAAACTGCTCAAGGCCTAGCAGCCAAGAGAGAGGGGAGGGGAGACAAGGGGAGGGAAAGGGAAGGGAGAGGAGGGCTGGAGAAGAACATACCTTCCCAGGTCATAACCCAAGGACCCAGGTCCTCTAATCAGGGGCCTCCTCCAAACATGAGACTTTAGGGGAATTCTAAATCTAAACCATAATATTCCATTCTTCACCCACCCCCAGGCTCAGGTGCATCTCATGATAAAAAATGAATTTAATCCATCTCAAGAGCTGCTAAAGTCCTAACCTTCGTAGCACTGATTGCTGAAAAGCACAAGTCCAAAGCCATCTCTGATTCTAGGCAAACCTGTAGCTGCGAGTCCTCCACAGGGAAAGGCGAGCTGAGAGGAGTAGCACGCTCCTGGAAACAGAAGACCCAGACTGGATGGCTAAAGCAAAGTTATCAAGCACAGTTAGGACCGAAGGCTAAGGAATAGGAAAACTCTCAGAGGCTTTCGAGTAGGGTAACAATTTCATCAAACCACTAGATAAGGCCAGGACTAGTCGCAGCTGGCCCAGCTCCGACATCTCCTAGCTGTGCATGCAGTGGCATCTATATGAGCACAATGTCAGTAGGACAGAGCCTCTGCAACACTGTCCCAAGATGCCCCGCGATCATGGTCATCCCAGGGGTGTCCTGACCAGAGTAGGGGCAGGGCTACGGCTGTGGATCAGCACAGCCAGAGGACCGTGGGTGGGAGAGAGTGCAAACAGTGGGGTATATTGCTGCAGCGTGCACATTAGGGAGGCTGCACTTATTAAAAACAAAATAAAACAATGCAGGTCATAGCAAAAGACCACATGTAAGAACTGAATCAAGATAACTTGAAATTTGAAACATCAACTGGAATTAGTTTTTAGGAGTTTGGTAGTAACCTTTGCCAAGACAGTTTTCTTTTTATTTATTTTATTTTATTTATTTTATAAAAATTATATATATATATATATATATATATATATATATATATTTTCAGTTTATGTATTTGGTAGTTGCAGGGTCTCACTACACAGCTCAGATGCACAGTGATCCTCCTGTTTTCAGCCTCCCCAGCGCTGGGATTACAGGACAATGCCCAGACTCTGCGATCACTTCAGCAAGCCCTGGGGGCAGGGCCAGCATGGCATGTGGTGCCAGGGATCAAACCTCGGCCTCTGCACTTACCTAAGCAGGCGCTGTAGTTTGCTGAGCTATCTCTCCTGCCCAGCACAGTTGTATTCTAGTGTAGGAGTCACAGGTTAATTAATCAGCTGATAACAGTTAAGTGTTTACTGAGCAGTTGCACTATTAGAAACTGTCCTAAGCTGGCATGCACATTCACACTTGTGTGTGCACGATTTCTGTACACACACGTAGCCTTACATAATCCTGTGATCATATAAATGCATTATTTTTATCTTCATTTCCAAGAAAAGCTACATGGTCGGACCAAGACCTATCAGCTACCAGGTGGGAAAACCAGGCATACACTAAGCCATCCTATCTTCAGATTGATGTCCTGAAAGATCCTTGCTCAGCTTCTCAACATAAAGATGAGGGCACAAAGAAGAGTGTTTCATTTCTGTGTATATCATGGGCTTTAAGTTTCCTTTACAAGTTTTCCTACAGTTTTAAATAAGTTTTAAACTTTACACACTGTAGTGCCCTAACAAGTAACAGATGAGTGCCTACTGCAGCACAGCGGCAAGAGCACCAACCCTTCCCGCCCTTGCTCCCTACCTCTACAACTGCCCAAATGTTAGAGACAAAGGCCTCCCAGCAGCTGGGACTCTGCTTCCTCTCCCACCAGGAACTTCCTCCTGCATGACTTCTGTGGAGCTCTGAGCCTGTCTTTGTGTCTACTGCTCTCACAGGGGGAAGCTGAGAGGCAGTGAGTTGCAGACAGAAAAGCAAGGAAGGAGGGATGCTGGATCATGACCACCCAAGCCCATGGGGGTGTGCACATGTGAGCAGTTGATTGGCATCTCCCATGAATGCATCTGGTAGGATCACAGATGCCACATGGGGGGGAAAAAACTTTAAACAACATATTACTGGAAAAAGGAGAAAAGAAAAGAAAGGAGCTGGGGAGATAGCTCCGTGCACAAGTACCTGCCTGGCAAGTTCAAGGTCATGAGTTTGAATCCCAGTCCCACAAAAAAAAAAAAAAGAAACAAAACATGTAACTGAGACAACAACTGTGGAACAGAGGGAGCTTTCTCACAACTGACAAACCTGTCTTAGGCTCCAAACTCACCTGTTTGAGTAAGACCCAGAGATCAGAGGATGTAAAGCTCAGTCTCATTTCAATGGTTTGCATATCAACAGATCGCTCCATAAAGGTTTATGAGTCTTACACATTAACACAACTGGACAGTGTTATGCAAATTCACAGGTAGGATTAGCCTTTAAAGTGCAGTCTTTGAAGGGAACAAGTGAAGGAAAAGTAGTTCAAAGAAAGGCACCATGCTACAAGAACACAGGGACGTTTCTGAACCATACTATGTTCCAATGAATGACTCGCAAGTCTGTGCAACGGGTCTCCTTGCTAGTTATTTTAGTTTTGCTGTTGTCAGCATTGATCTTATGTAAGTTCTTGGCGTAGCCTAGTAGTACCTTTTAGAACTGTTTAACTTGCCTGGCTTCCTATAACTGGTGAGTTTAAGTAAGATTACTGACCCCAGAGGAAACCGTTCTTATTTGTTCATTTAATTTGAGGTTTATTCAGGACAACAAATTTAGGCCTTGATTTAAAAGCAGGCAAAACGTTTGGTTCCTTATTTAAGAAAAAAAACAAAAATTAAAAGATCTCCTCTTCAGTGAGCCCACTTTCCCTGCTATGTGCTGGCTTTGCCTCATTAATGAGAGCTGGAGGGAATTTCCGAGACCAGGTTCCCCTTCTGCTAAAGACGCAGTCAGCTTCCTGGGCTCTGCAGAGACCTCACCTTCAGAGGCTTTTCTGTCCAGTCAGGAGAAACAAATCTCAGCAGCTTCACAATGCAGAGCTTGCTTGGCCTAACGTTCAGGTCACAGCTAATGCTTGCTGCCAACTGGTCAACCAGGGCTCCCTAGAGGAGGAGCACAAGAAGAGCCACCAGAAGTCCATGGAAACCACCCTGCGGCCACATGGGGATGCGAGCACTGCAAGACCTTATGCTGCGTCTCACTCCACTCTATTACCTGAGACCTGAGGGTGGCGATTCTAATCAAGTCTTTGCTACTCCAGCAACATTGCCGCATTATTAACTAAATAAATGAAGGAAAGCTGAATTAAAGTGGAGAAGAAAGAAGAGGCAAACTCTAAAGAATGAGGCCAATTTTATTCTCTGGCAAACAGAAGCAGTGCACAGGGGGAAGGGTTGCTGACCAGGATGTCAGGAGCTTGGGTGCGTGTTTTGTTTGTGCCCAGCTGCGACCCAAGAAATAAATGTAACCCGTGTCTTCCAACTGCACCTGTGGATGCTAGTGTATGTAAAACAATATAAGGAAAAGAAATGTAATATAAAGTATTGTGCTTGCCACAGAAATCTGATTTTAAAAGTTCTTCATTTTGTTCAGTATACCATAATATTAAGAGCCCACACTCCAAAGCCAGATATATACAGAGTTCATATTCTTTTCCTGACAAGTTAACTTACATAAAAACTTAGAATTCAACTTATGTGAAAGTTAAGCTTTCTGTTTGTTTCTTCCGTAATATAAATTATGAATGTCTACCGCAGGGCTTTAGGGGGGATTAAATGAGAAAATGGACATGAAACATTGAACGCTGCTGTGGGCACCCAGAATGTATCTGTGCCCAGGGCAGCTCCACTGACAAGACAAGGGAGTGGCCAGAAAAGACACGCACTCTCAAGTTACATTTCTTCCCATAATCCTCCCCCCACACATGTCTTGTCACATACCAACGCTCCCACCACCAACTTGGAAAACATAAAATAATCCTGCATTTCTCCCCTGGAAACCTCCCTAAACCTTTGATGTGACTTCCATGTTTAAACAAAAAATTTTGCTAATGTAAAATGAAAGTGAATTAAACGTTTGTCCACAAAGATCAAATGTAACAAAGCAAGGCTTATTTCTAGTACTTATTTTTAAATAGCACAAAGTTTGACAATAAAATTGTCATCTGTAAAGCACAACAGTGTGACTGAGGTTGCAGATTGAAGCACTCAGAAGCTCCTAGGTATACATGTCGGCTTTGCTCCACGTAAGGGGACGCTTCCATGTCCCCTCCTACGGAGCTTCACATGGATGGACTTGCTTGATATAGGCCTATACACACGAATGCATTTCCTTCATCATTATCAGATCTACTGACTTCTACTGTGTGGACTCCACCCACAAGAGCCAAGGCTCTGTTCTAAACAGTGCTGTTTTTATCCTGTATTTTCTAGGCTGGTAGAATTGAAAAAGGCGGGAATGCAAAGAAGCAGCATGCCAAATAAAAACTGCACGTGCGTAGAGATATAAAATGTAAGTGAAGGCACATGAGATCATAAAGGTCAGTGAAAGAATCATTGAAAAAGAAGAGATGTCAGGATTCAAGTGGTGGTTAGGCACTGCGTAAGCCATAGACTGGACATGCTCTGTATTTGAGCCAGTGAGACTAGAAGTCCCCAGGGAAAGGCTTCCCTCACGAAGTAACAGAAGGAAAACAATGAGCGGCAGTGACAGAGAGAGTGGAGAATGGGCACAGCGTGCTTCAAAATTGGTGCAGGAGTTTTGCCTGAATAATGGACAGCGATTTAACCAAGGACAGAGGAAGAGATGGCAACAATGAAAAGGGTTTTTTTGCTTATTTGTTTTAAGTTTTTATAAGAAAATTTTAAAGAAGAAGCACACAGGCACCCTTCCGCATCAATAGTAGTAATCGGCAGAGAGCGTTAACAACGCACATAAGGAAGAAATAACTGCCAGTGTGAGAAAGGCCAGGACCCAAATCACTGACCACAAAGAAATCTTACAGATAGTGATGGAGATCAGAATGGTGAGACTGGGGCAAAGAGAGTGACAGTAACGTACCACCTTCCTGTTCTCTCAGCTGGGACAGGTGACTCACAGTGAAGAGGGGGGTGCGGAGCTGGAGAGGCTCCAATGCCTTGAACAGCCTTGAGGTGAAGTAAGAAAGAACATTCAAGAGCACAATCTAGCAAGTAGATGCTGTGGGCCCAATCAAAAATGATGGCCAGGAATTTCGAGTGGTCAAAATCTACAATATGGCCTGAGTTTTGAAGTGTATTTGCCCAGCTTGAAGCCTAGATCTGAAACATGGCTAGGCTCACAGCAAGGAGAGATTACTGAAAGGGCAAACACGTTCATTGGACTGAAATAATCCAATGAAATCCAACTTTACCACAAAAGCAGAGAAGGACAACAGCTGATGGGTGGATTCCAGTGCACGGAGGGCACCCGCAGGAGGGTACTGGTGGAGCAAACGTAATGAATAGAGCAGATCTGGGCTGCATGAGGAGGAAGTAAGAGGCACCTAAAGTTAGAACAGTTGTGTGATATACAGCAGCTGTTCAACTAAAGCAGGAGGGTACTGGGGTACCTTAAGGAGGCTGGAGCTGGAGCAGGCAGGAGAAAGACTTTCTGCAAGTAAAAGGGCTAAAGCCACCAGGAAGTTGGTGGCCCTTGAGGGCCAAAGGTCAGTTCTAAATGACTCTGACATTAAAGTCTGTGATGAGCAGAGGAAAATGACACAGCAGTGCACTGGAGGGTGACCACGGGTGAGAGACAAGAGACTCATAGGACAAAGGCATTTCCTGCTCACTGGTATGGTCCAAAGCTTCACACAAATTAATACACAGAACGCATTTATAAGCTAGAACCGGAAACAGAGTGTGGCTATCATCATGCAATTAACCACATAAGTCAAAGGTGCATGTTTGTCTCTTCTCCCAAAATTGAAGGTTGCTGAGGGCCGTTACTGGATAGGAACCTAGTAATGTCATTGAACCATGACTGTTGAAAGTCATAGATGGAAAGAGCTTCAAAAGTTGCTGAAGACAACTATCAAATATCAGTGGATTTGAGTTCACCATTTTGTTTCCAAGGGGAAAATGAGATTAGGTGGTGAGCTCGTTTTTACCTAATTCATAACATTTTGTTGACATACCAAAATGGTGTTCCCTCGAGAAAGCTCAAATTAATTTTACCCACTTAGAAACCATGAAAACATAATTACTTCCCTTGAATAGTTAAGTAATACTGTAAGGCATGGATTTCTGATATCCTTCAAAGATCTAAGCAGTATCTATATGAAAATTTAAAATTATAAAATAGAGCATCTTTGAAAATGAGTAGTGTATTTGCATAGGAATGCAATAGCGAAAGCAGGGACAGCAAACAGGTGACGCTGAAGCCCACCTGGCAACCCGTGTGCCTTGTCCTCCATGGCTCCCTCGAGGCACTGTGGACTTGGGATCCCACTTGATCAACTCTAGATTAGCTGGCGGTGTGAGCAGAGTCTCCCTGTATCAGACCCTGTGTGCAGGTTGGTTTGTGGAGTGACTTATGAACTAGTTCAACTCTGTAAGCCCGAAGAGAGAGAATGCACTCGTGAAGAGACCTCAAGCTTCTCTGAAGGTGCTGAATTTTGAGCAGCTCTCTCCTATTGCATGTTTAGTTTTTTCCTTTTGTCTTAAAAGAAATAAATACCTCGAATCACAAAGGCACACAGTATAAATAGCAGAAATATGGCCACTTTCTTTGGTTGTGAAGGCTGTGACAATAATTAGGGGTTCTAATTATGTGCTAATAATATTAGAGATAGGGTGTACCATAGGGTCCACATTGATTCTTAATGCATAGACTTTTACATTTCAGGTTTGAGCCATCCTTTGCACTTTCACGACCTTAAATGCATAGGATACCAAAATTAGTTATTTTCCTTAAGGTGTCCTTTTCTTTAAGAGGACTTTATCAAAGCTTCCCATCAGCATTTTATAGTCTCCAGGGAGTTTTTAGTTTCAGAGACTCTAAAGCAACACTTTGTTACCTAAGTGTGTACAGGCTTTTGGTATAGCCACAATATCTGCCCTTAGTGGCTGCTTTTGTTTGACTTTATATATTGTCTTTACTACACACACACACACATATATATATATATATATATATATATATATATATAACCAAATGTTTCTATTTATCAATCTATATATCTGCCCATCAGTCTACCTATCTGACTGTGAAAGAGTAGTGATTTAAACCTCTTATAGAGGGCACATAACATGTACATTGCCAGCAAATATTCTTGAACAAAATACCACTGGGATTTGATTATAAGAACACAGTCAGAGTTGCATTACAAGCTGCCTGTATGATGAGAGAGGCTACCAGAATATGTGACGTAGATGACAACATTAGATGGGACACGACCACAAACCCGGAAAACACAACTAAGCATCCATTCAAGTGTAATCCTTGCCAGCACAATACTGGGTTTTATCTGATGAAGAGCAGAACATCAATCAAAGCAGCTGCCACTATCCAGGAAATAGTAAAATTCAGGACCATAGGTTTAAGGGAGAAAATAAAACACAAGAGTTTTTACGCCAAAATAGACTGTACCAAAGAACAGCCCAAAATGAGATTTGCACAAGGTTCAACACTAAAATTCATATGCAAGCATGGTTTACTCCTGAACTTCAAATTAGTCCTGTGCTTCAAATTATTAATTTAACTATTTTTTTATTTCCTTTTGTTATGTATTTGGTGCAGAGTTCCGCAATCCAGCTGGGACTCGTAGTGATCCTCCTGTTTTCAGCCATCCCAGTGCTGGGATTGCAGGCATGTGCCACCACGCCTGGTCTCCATGGCCAGCGACATGTGGTGCCAGCACTGAGCTCCAGTTCCTCTGTGAGGCAATTAGTCCACTGAGCTATCCCACCAGCCCTAATTTAATTAATTATCAGTTGGTAAAACCCCATGTTATCAACCAAAATGAATATCTAAATAAAAGAACTAGTAATAATTATCTTTTTAGCTTCTGTTAGAAAGTTTTTTCCTCAGAAAAGTGGTCTGTTAGACACCAAATTCATTGCGGAAATTTTACACTTGTAAAAATTATCAGTGATCTCTTCAAAAAGATATCAATGCATCTTGATATCGATCAAGAATGACAACATTTTGATCATATTGTCATGAAAAATGATCTAGATAAACCTCATCTCAGAAAGCAAACTGAGAAACTCAATTAGGAATGAGAAATATTCATGAAATTAATCCCAGAAGGTGTTGCAGGTTGCACAGCCTCTGTATCGAGGTGCCTTTGAGAACAGAAGTGCGTGCTGCTTTCCTCAGAGGGCTTTGACTGAAGAACCTGTAGGGGGACACAGGCACAATGGCATGGGGACCTTCAGGCTTCAGGCAGAACCTCCAACATCAGCTCCAATCCAGATCTGACATTCGCAGGTCGGGGAGGCATCCACATCTTCCTCCACCCCCTGTCATCTCCAGAGCTGATTCTTCATGGGCACTGCCAGAAGACCCAGTGGGTGGTGCACAAGGAGGTAGAGAGGCAGTTTTAGGTGACACTGATGCTGGAGGTCGCAAGGAAGCAACTCTCCACTTTAGTGAACTGCACATATCTCTACCATGGAGCCATCACTTCTGGCATTCCTAATTTCTCTGATCAGTATCACTAGCTTACTCCTATATGACTCCGAGTTCAATGCATCACGTAAGGATGGTGAAGCTGCCGGAGACTGCAGCCCAAACAATGTGCTAATTCTCTGATCTCATTGGAGGCTTTTCCAATTCCAACACACAAGACACAAGGCAGAGGACAGCAGCATTCTTAATGCCTTTATAATATGTATTCAGAAATACATTGCACAGGACTCCACAATTCACTATGCAACCTAACTTATTGTAGATGGGAATTTAGCAAGAAAGAAGAACTAAAAAGGCAATTAGAAGAAGAAACTGTTACAAAAGTTTACTGAAATAGTCAAAGACCGGAAAGTGCCCGCGAACACATTTTTCATCCCACAGATCTCCCCTTAGATACACAAGCGAGGATCTGCACCATAAAAGATTCTGTATAAAGATGAAAGTAGGGAGGCAAAGGGTAGCAGAAAATTCATCAGCAAAGTGTCACTTCTGTATCTTTACTATCATAGCTCCACCATCTGGGTTATATTTTATAGTTACTTGTCGCAGCCAAAAATAAAAGATAACTGGTTAAGGTTTCTGTTTCCATCAACACGACACTGAATTACAGTACTATTTCTCCGTGCCTCCAAAGATGCACCATTTATCTTCCTGTAGACCACAAGAAGCACCTTTAAATTTTAGCACCCACAGCCCAATCTCGCACGGCAGATGTAGATCACCTCACTTGCACAACCATATCGGAAAAAATGCTTGCAAACTAATAAAGTCAGCCTGGACCCTGACAAAGTTAGACAGCTCCCAAGCATTTTAACTTAGAATCATGTAGTGCAATTAAACCTTGAAATTAGTAGTACAACCTGTATGAATCACCACAGAAAGCATTGATTACGTGTGAAGTCTCCTGACAATATTCAATTACAGACAAAAGCAAGCTTTATAAAAACCAAGTGAGTCATTGTACTAACCAGCTTACCTAAACTGATCGGTCTATGCCAGGCAAGGGTCAACCCGATGCTAAGCTTAAGCTACCACATCACATATTCCAACAAATGAACAAATAATTGTTTTGTCAAAACCATTACACCAGAACTCTCAAAATACATCACAGTGGCTTAAGAATTACTTTCAAAAGTAACATAACCTTTTCTTTTCCGACATGCTGAGGGCTGACGTGGAGAGAGATTTTTACACAGAGTTCAATAGGATATCCAGCTTCTGTATACCCATATAAATTTAGGAATACAAAGATAGTAAGCTATATCTCCTATCTTATATCATAAGCCAAATGGTCAAATTGATATCTTTGGCTATATAAATTAAATACTGCAAATATAATTATGTATTACATAATTTTTGTGATAGTGATCTTAGCTATTAAGAAGTTTAACCTAAATTCAAGATGATTTACAAGAGGCAATAAACTATTTAGCCTATTTATTCAGAAGAACATAGTAGGAAACTATAAAGAACACCCTAACACTACAACAGAGTAGACAGCTTAGCCTCACTTTAAAAAACTGGGTGAATATACTTGCTTGATCTTAAGAAATACAGTAAACTAAAAATGTATAGTTCATGTGTTTCAGTGCAGAAGTTCAGTCCTGATAGTTGATAATATACTAAAAATGTTATTTTGTCACAAATCAGCAAACAATAGACTCTTGAGTCTAAGAATTTTTCTCACTAGAAACACTGAGGCACAACAAAATTGTTAACTAGTACACTAAGAATCGGGAGGGTAGTCAACCAAAGAAGGAAAGTTGTATCTTCACCACACACATAGCCCATAGTGCCTTTGTAGGCTGCCCACTCTGTCTAGCTGCCCTGCAATCAGTAGACACATGTTGCTGGCAACAGATTACTTCAGAAATTGCAACACCAAGAAAGAAATCTCCGGAATTCTTGGTATTTGACAACGTCTTGGATCTATACATATCTTTTAGATGTGATTGATTTATAGACTAATTCCCTTCCCCCTATAAAACACAAGGCCTGGCATAGAGCTATATTTTAGAGCAGAACTAGGAATAGAGGAGCAGAGGAAATCCTTCGCTTTATTGGTAGGATTTACTTAGAGGAAAGGGAAAGTGAGAGACATAAATGGTCAAGTGCTTCCTTCACTAAAGAGTGAAAAATGGAAAGCAACCTAAAGTGGCTCGGTGGCCTCACGGAGGCTGTCAGTCAAAGAAATCTAGTCTATGACAGCCAGAGGCCTTCTGCACGGCCTGCAGCAGATACTTGACCTGTGTAATCATCACACTGATTGACACCCTGTCTATCAATTCTAACAAAGCACACACACATTAAAAGCTGCTAAATAACCTAAGAAAGAACTGGTTGAATGTGTTCAAAACGTGGTCCTAGTAGCAGAGAGGCATCGAGAGCAGGGAATTTCTTAGCAATGCTGGGGGTGTGCCCAGGAGTCTGTATGTGTACATTCCTCGCAGGTAATAATGAGGTAGGCTGCATGGGGCTGCTCAGGGCTGCAATCTGTAGCTCAATCACAGAGAAACTGAGCTACAAGTTGTGCAATGGTGTTATATACTTGGAAGAATTATCCTAAGACCCTGTCTTCTTCTTTTCCTTCCTATTCTGTGTATGCAAAGTAAGTTTGTAGTTACAAGGCATACTTTTATCACATATCCTGTTAAAATAAAAATATAGGTGGGCAGCACTATTATATGGTCCCAGCACTCCAGAGACTGTGGCAGATTTGAGGTCAGCAGGGGCTACAAAGAGAGCTCATGACCAGCCTGAACTAAACAGTGAAACTCGGTCTCAAACAAAGCAAACAAAACAACAAACAAAAACTCGAAGAAATTTTAAAAAAGTATAAACCTGAGTAAATAGCATCAACAACAGTTTAAACAATAGCAATAAATTTATCAAAAATCTACAGAAAGCCTAAAGTTTGATAAGACTACCATGTGATAGGGAGAAGTACCCCAATCTTTGGTTCCTGTCCTCAAGAGAGCGACAGTGATACAGAAGAGACAGCATACTAAGGGAAAAGCATAGCTCAGTTTTATTTGTGATGCAGCAGAGTGACAGACAAAAAAAAGTTAAGATGGGCAATGACTCCGCCTGGAAGAAGGGAAGGGCTTTCAGCGTAGCTGATGTTTGTGTAATTCTCTGGCCCAAAGAGACATGGATGTAACACTCAGTACACACAAGAGGCTCTGGTCTTGGGATGAGAAGGTGGATAAAAATCAGAGACAGAAATTCTAGAAGGTAACAATCTATGATGAGTAGTGCAGTGCCATGGAATGTGGGGAGGGATATGAACCTATTTCCCTCCAGGAAAGCAGACAATGACTAGAAAAAGAAATGATTCCAGAGCAAAATCCTAAGACATGGTGCAAACAGTGCAAAGGAGGGCATTCCAGCCCCGGTGAGGTCCATCCGCAAAAGAACAACAGGAAGCATCTCTCCAGCTCCTTGAGCTCTTGGCCCAAGCGGAACAGCTACAGAGGAACTGCACAGACCTGCCAGGCCAGGGCCTTATCTTGCAGAGAGATTGGTGGACAGACAGGTGCAGGTTCATTCTTCTCAATTTGAAGAGTTTTGCCCTGGGAAAACCATGATTGATAGACAACTTTCAAAGATCACCGTGCTAGCAACTTAGGAACAGACTGATTCCAGGGGGGTCATTCCACCAGAAAATCCTCAACACCTAATATACACCTAATGATCCTGGATATTAGCCAGTCAGTGAAGAAATATTTATTGCAGCTATAGTATGTACAATAATGAAGGAAGATTTATATACATTGCTATATGCATCTTCATATATATGCAGATTATGAAAGAGATATTACATATCCAGGTAAACTTAGGGGTGGTGTTAGTTTACTCTGAAATCCAAAATTTAAGACAAGCAAAAAATGCTTAAAATACATAATAAAAATCTATTTCTTAACTTAGATGCAATGTGAACTTACTGTCATAAGCAATATCTTCACTATCCCTAAGACTTACAAAGTAGTAAGAAAAGTTGGTATTGTGAAATGCAAACTTTCAGCTTCCTTTACTTTAAGTTTAATCCCATTTTCACAGATAGGAGACAGGTGGAAAATCACCTTCAACATTTTTTTCTTTATTTCATGTTACCCCAAAGAGCAAGCAAACTTCAGTAAAGTTTTGTTATAAGCAGCTAAGTTGGATAACTGTAGACAGCAGTGCAGATGAGGGGTATCTCGCACCTGTAGGGGAGACAAGGCCTGGACCTCAAGACAGAAGATAATACAAATGTTCCCACACACTTCCCTAAGGATAAACATTAGGCTTTACTTTTCTAAATAGTTTGAGAAGGCCAGGAAGAATCACTAGCCCAACCCCCTAGAGGACAGCTTCCGATTTATGTTCCTACCCACTTGCTACATGACTCGCTTCCCTGTTTGATCCTGATTTAATCAACTGTGCATGAACAACTACACTTGTAATCTCACTCATTGATCATAGTTGTTTTTTTCAATTGTGTGTGTGTGTTTTTTTTTTATGTATTTAGTATAGTGTATACAGGGTCTCACTGCACAGATCAGATGCCTGAGAGATCCTTCCTGTTTTCCAGCCTCTCAAGCGCTGGGAGTACAGGCAGGTGTCGCCACCACGCCCAGTCTCAGTCACCATCTCAGCATGTCCTGGTTGATCATAGTTTTGCTCCCCCACCTCATGCCCATTTTAATTGCCTAGTTTTCCCCACCACAGACCTGCCTCAAGTGAATTTGCTCTATAAAACCCCTAGAAAAGGCGGGGTCCTTGACAAGCTATTCAGGACCCCTTCAATTTCTTTCTGGGACAGAAGGTTTTGGTCCCCCAATAAATATATTCTGCTCTTAAGCCCTGTTATTCCTAAAACTCATTCTTCAATTTTAGACAGTGCAAACTTGTAGCAGACACCTAACAAGTTGGAAATTTATTTCCTCTATAACAGCTCCAACCCTCAAAAATATGAGAGTCTTCTGATTTGTAAAGAGACCCCAACTTTATTGGGCAAACACTCATAACCAATCTAGGCATAAGGAAAAGTGATCAGAACACATTTTGTTGAAAACCCAATTAGGGAGACTGAGAATTGACTAAACAAAGA
>PVKN010012102.1:0-15520 GCA_004027915.1 Capromys pilorides
TACAGTATCAGAGGGTTAAATTTTTTATCCTTAAAGAACAGTGTGAATCAATAAAGGCTTCAGATCTCCCTTCTTAGAACATTTCTCCTACCTATATAAGCAAATTCTCTAAGTAGCAAATCTCCTATAAGTAAAATTATATTTTTTCCAGAGGAAAGAGTTTCTACATTGATTTTCACTGCGACTTCAAAGGAAAGCTATGATTTCATAAGAATATTGAATAAGTAGCTACAGAACCAAAATAAATCCCCACTTATAGAACATATATCTCAAGCACTTATCAGAAAGAAAATAGTAGCTTTTATGTATGAAAAGTATTCTACTTGTATATAGAGAGGGTAACTGCTAGTTACTCTAGAAAATGTATAAAAACATCAAATAATAATTTTTTTAAAATACAAATTCTACCTGATCTCCTCCTTAAAATTTCTCCTGGTTGGGTGGGCATGATGTGGTGCACCCTTGTAATCTCAGGAGGAAGACTGAGGCAGGAGTATTGCTGCATGTTTGAGGCTATCTTGGGCTACAAAATGAGTTCAAGGCCAGACTAAACTGCATAGTAAGACTATTCTCATAAGTGAAATAAACCAGACTCTCATGTATTATCTTCCTAGTTTAAGAAAGTAAAGGAGTAAGAGCCAAAATGTTTG
Source organism: Capromys pilorides (assembly GCA_004027915.1). NCBI lineage: Eukaryota > Metazoa > Chordata > Mammalia > Rodentia > Capromyidae > Capromys > Capromys pilorides. The sequence continues at coordinate 651 of PVKN010012102.1, forward strand.
ATAGATATTATGAAAGGGAAAGAAACTGCTTAAAAGGAAACAACTGGAATAGGGCAAAGGAGGAAAAAAACTAAGGCATATATAATTGTACTACTATTTTCTATTAGTTCATTGAAAGGAATAGTAACTGCTTATGCTGTTTGATCAATTTTACATGCCTATATCTTGTAATCTGAGTAACTACTTTGAAGATAACTGTATACAATATAATAACCACTGTTAATTTCCTATCATCTTGTCTTGAAATTCTGTATCATTTTTACAGTTTTTTTCCTTAAAAAAATCCAAAAAATATTTCTTCTAATGATTTCAGTAAGGAAGGAAGCAGATAAAGGAAGGAAATATACCTAACACTCACAAGTACATAGATACACACACACACACACATACACACACACACACGCACACGCACACACACACGCACACACATACACAAGCACACACATACAAACTTTTCACAGTGGTGCTCAGAAACTCACTGTCCTAGCATGTCACAATGTATGCATTTTCTTTCATGAAAGAGTCCTATGACCCTCTGTGTTCCCACATCTACAGTAATAATACTTTATACAAAATTAAGCAAAAGATGCTTTTTATAAGGTGGGTCTTCCCCTATATAGAGAGGACAAGTTTTGTTTTTCCATGGCTACAAGCAGAAAATAGCAGGTGGCTGTCTCCACTGCATGCCACACTATTGCTGTGCTCCTGACTGAATGGCAGGCGCTCTGCCCTCAATGTCCACAGCACACTGAACCTGGCAGCACTGAGCGAAAGGGCTGCTGGGAACTTGCCACCTGCATCTGCATCAGTGTACAGGCAACTGCCAGTTATGTATAAGTCAGAATATTCTGGAATCATCTGTAGGCCTCTCACACTTATCAGGGTGGCAGGTGACCAGTGTGATTGTTGCTTAGAAAATCCATTCTGAGTGGGGTCATAGGAGGGACATAAAAGCTTCATAACTGAAAACTTTCAGATCCTAATAATCTGACATTTTAGAAATGATGAGGATATATGTTCCCTGCTTCCTTTTATCTATCTATCTATCTATCTATCTATCTATCTATCTATCTATCTATCTAAATATGTATGTATTTTTTTTTCTTGCTTGTCACAATGCCTACAAGAGTGCTACTGCTATTTAGTGGCCAGGGCCCAGGAAGATCCACAGTTGAAGAAATGCGTCCTTACAAATGCTCCTAGTACTTAGATGGAAAAACATCCAATTTAAATAGTCTCAACTGTTTTCCAATGCCAGGAATAATAAATGAATAAATATGCAAACAAACAATAATAAAAGGAGAGAGTATTTCTGAGTAAACAAGATTTGTAATTAAGTTATGGCTCCCTCTTATCAGTAAGGATCTTTCATGAACATGATATAGAGGCAAGAACAATAAATGCCATGGGTTGAACTGTACTTCCAGAAGGAATGTTGAAGTCCCAACCACCAGCACCTGTGAAGAGGCACTTGTTTGGGAATATGGTTTTTGCTGACCTCACTGAGAAGAGATCCCCCTGGGCCACAATGGCTCTAATCCTACAGGTAGAACATGGGCCTGGAAGAAGTCATAGGGGAACACCTCTAACAACTCTTATGATTAGGAAGAGGCTGAAGGAGGGAATCAGTGTGGAAGACAAAAGGATTAGCAACAACATGGGTGTTCAGGGCATTGGGGTGGAGGGAGGTAAGATGTAAGACTTGTGCAAGACAGAGCACAGTTACTGCCTGTGCGCTCTATGGCTCTTGCATAACTTCTGAACTCCACGATCTGGACTATGAAGCAGGAGCAGCATTACTAGGAGGACTGGAGGAGATTGCAAAGGAAGTGAATGCAGCATCGTGTGCAATTCCTGAGCAGCCTGCATAGTTATAAGTGTCCAGCGAGGTATCCATGTCTCCTGTAACAGAGGGCTCAGCCAGAGCCACTCCCAGTGCTTGTGTCCTGGCTGTCACTCCACTGCGCCTGCCTTGGGCTCTGCTAGTGGCTGGATGGTTGATAATGGAGCCTTTGACACCTGCTAAGCTGCATTCTATTGATTCTTTATTGAAAAGATGAGATAACAAATTTAAGGCTGTAAACAAAAAACAGATTTTATACTCTTCTGAGGACTACTTTTCTTATTTCATATCTAAACTGGCCACTTTCATTTTGAGAAATTTATTTATTTATTTTATTTTAATTTATTTATTTATTTTTGCTGGATGGGGGATTGCATTTTGAGAAATACAGACTAATGTGTAAGAAATTGCTCTCAGAAGGGATAGATTCTGAAGAGATTAAATAAAAGAAAAAACCAGTACCCAATTAAAAGGCTCACAGCCCCTTAAAATACTATCCAAGATGCTGGACTTGATCAGTGATTCATACAGCACTTGATCTTAGAACATGCAGACTGCTGGAAGTCAACCCTTCCCAAAGCTGTCCCTGTCTGGGATTTCAGAGAGCCTTGCAGCCTTGCTGATAGGATGTTCTTCTCTAAGATCTTATTTTTAAGAGCTTGTTCAGAACTATTTCCTGAGTCAAAATATTAAGGATTGAAATAGTCACCTATCAGTTTCTATCACCCAATTAACTATTCCTAAAGAGGGGTTTAAATATTCATGATGTCTAATTAAATAATTCTGAGAGAGAGAGAGAGAGAGAGACTGCTTTACACACCACTGTAGCCTTCCAAACCCTTTCTCAGCAGACACACACATTCACACACATACACACATACACATAGGCACACACATGCTCACAATCCACACATACACACACACACACACACACACACACAACATAGCAATGTCTGGTTTATTCTGTAGTTTGCTTTTTCAATATATTGAAAAATGGAGTTACACCACATTGCAACCACTCTTGCAGAAGGTACACAGTGAATTACCCTTTCTACTAGACTGCTGCCTCCTTTTATCCTGAATGCATGTCCACCGCATGCCAGGTCACCTGACAAGCCCAGTATATAATGGAAGACTACGATGCCCTACAGAAGGCCAAAGGTGTGTCATGTGTGCAGAATGGATGTGCCTTGTTACCATCGTGTTGCGTGAAATGAGTCAGACACTCACAAGTCTAAACATCATGTGGCTTCTCTTGTATTACAAACCCAAAATATAAGTAAAGAGCAAAATAAAAGACAGACAATAGGAAAAGAGGAGAGAGGCCTTTTGCAAATGGGAAGGGAACCAACAGATGGAGGGGAGGGAAAGGGGATGAAGATGTGCTGCGTACCCATGCCAGCCCCACAACTCTGCACTGTCACTGTGCATTGCAAACACAGACTAATAACAGAAGCTGAAAGAAAAAAAGAAGAATGGACAAAAGAATCTCTGAAGCAGGTGAGCCAAGTGTGTTCAGCAAATTGTTAGCTTTCCTTCTTTCGTGTATTTTTCAGTTGCCTGAGTTGATACAACACGAGGAGCATGTTGCCACTCCAAAAGATTCATGCTCCTCCTGGCAGCCACTAAGGAACCAGTCGCTGTGGTTTGCAGCAAGCCAGAAAGCCTCGTGAGCATTTGCGGCCATGAAGTGTGGGGATCAGGAGTGCCGGTCCTGCAGCAAGTCTCCAGCCTGGGACACCTGTTTGAGTCACAGCCACCATTTCTATCACTATTGGACTGAAACACCACCCAGTCTCAGGGGAGGGAAACATAGGGTCCCCAAGGCCAAGGAACCCATTGTGGTCTTGAGCTCACCAGTGACTAACTTATCCTTCAACACTCAGCATTTGAGAGGGCTGAACGCTCTCTCACTTCCTTAGGTAATTGCCATTTGTGATTCCTTTAAATGTAAGCGGACCACTTTTCATCACCATGCTACTTTTAGTTATTCCAAAACTTGAAAGTAGGTGCAAATCAAGGTATCTTGATCCTCCCAGGCTGAGCTCACAGGGGACATTTCCTTAAATGACCAGTTTGAGAAGTTTCAGCATTTTAAAGTGATGTTCATGGGAGGAAATGGAAGGAGTTTTTGTATGTGCATAGCTCAAAAACAGCTGATATTTAGGTCTGCTTTTGTAATCCTTAGTGAAAATGAAAGGTTTGACTATTGGTTTAACAGAAGCTACTGGAAAACACAAGACATGAGTTCCTGCAGGTAAGCAGAAGTTTGTCAATGTGTTACTTTTGAGTGATCTGTGAAAAAAATACTAATGAAGTCTTAATTTTGCCAGCCCTCAAAACCATCTTTATCATCCTGTTTAGTAGAGTTTTGAGTATACTTTATGGGTGTCCTGGCATATTGCCGAGGGGCCAGAACAAGCAGGAGAGACCAAGTCCCTGCCCTCCTGGGGCCTTGTTTTCATCAGGGAGAGGGGAGAGAAGGACACATGATGGAAAGCTGAGCAGCAAGCCAAGGAGGATGGGGGCACTGTGCTGGCAGTTGGCACACTGGCAGCAGGATGCTGGCCAGGGCAGGCTTCACTGAGAAAGTGACATTGCACCAAAGGTGCCATAGTTTGGGTCTCGCATGTCCTGCAGACAACCTGTGTTGAAGGCTTTGTCTTACTGGAAGGCATGGGGATCTTCAGAAGGGAGGGCTGGGCTAGGCCCTCAAAGCTGCTATGGGTGCTATTCTTTTCCTCTCTTTGTTCTTTGCATCTGGCTGTGAGGCAGACAGATTCCTCCACCAGATTCTCCTGAAGGAACTCTGTGCTGCCCTGACTGGTTTTGGGCGTTGTGAGCCCCAGCAAGACTTTCTTCTTCATAAGCTGACTACCTCAAGTATTTATCATAGTAATAGGAAGCTGGCTGACACTGAGATTTCAGCAGATGGGGAGTTGGCCATGGAGCCATCTGAGGAGAATATTTCCAATAGAGGAATGAGCCATGGCTGTGCCAGGCAAGCTGGTGCCACTGCTACAGGCTGAGCAAAGGAGACAGCTGGGGACCAGGTTCAAGAATGAATAGAAGGTCCCTCACACAGGCCTGGACACCACTCTGAGAACAGTGACCCTGTGTGGTAGGGTACTATAACAGGGCTCAAGGCTGAGCAGAGATAGCCCTGATACAGGTCCAAGCAACACACATGCTCTGTGGATGCAAGCTCAGGAGGAAGAGGCATGTGAAAAGAGCCGAGCCGCAGTTCTTAGTGGGGACAGCAGTGGTGGAAGCAGAGGTGGGTGGGCTCTGAGTGTGTTTAGGGTTGGGTGAGTGGGCTTTCTGGAAGGATTGGATGCAGGAACACAGAGAGGAGCCAGGGTGGCACACGATTCACAGTAGGAGTGGGAAGATGACCTCCTTGGGGCCACCACATAGTTTCATGACAAAGGCTCACTTTGCAACCTTTTCTAAAACTAGAAAGGTATACAAGAAAGACTTCCTATTCCCAGGACAGGAGGTACCTCTGATCCCAACACCTAGAACAAAAATGTGAAATTTTCACTCTAGCAGCAGCAGCTGCAGCAAGCACTTTGGTATTTCCAAGATTTTACTTATCATGTCCTCAGGGGCTGCTGCTCCCTAAGGAGGCATGGTTATAGGGTGAGCTTTGTGGAAGGATGTAGGAGCTCAGTTTGGACACAGTGAGTCAGACTTAAGACTGGACATTCAATTGTTGTTTTTCTTTCAATAAGTCAAGATTCATCATATTCAAAGAACAGAAATTCCCAAAGAACAGAAAGGGTAGAACTCTTTTTTCATTTGTTTGCTTTTGTTTTTTAATTTGGTTTAGGGTCTTACTACACAGCTCAGACTCATAGTGATTCTCCTGTTTTCAGCCTTCCCAGTGCTGGGATTACAGGGGTGTGCCACCACACCTGGTCTCAGTGGCTGGCTCAGCACACCCAGGGGGTGGGGCTGGCATGGCATGTGGTGCTGGGGATTGAACCCCAGTTCCTGCACTTGCCTAAGCAGGCATTTAGTCTGCTGAGCAGGCACTTAGTCTGCTAAGCTACCTTGCTGGCCTCTGAGGGTAGAACCCTTATCTCTTTTGCTATCACCATATTTCCAGATCCTCAGAGAGTGTTTATACATGTAGTTGCTCAATTAAAAACAACTTGAATAATAATTAAGCATGGCCTTTATGTCCTACTCTATTCTGTGTGTTAAGGATGATCAAACAGCTCCCATTTCTGCTCTCCTGGCTCAAGACAGAGGAGGCCATGAAACACAGTGAAGTAAACCTGTCTGCTGGCATCTTTGCTTAGCAGATGTTGATGAGACACTGTTGCTTTGTGCCCTGTGCTTGTTATTTTAACTCTAGAAGGAAGACACGAGACTCTGGAGTGGGTACTCTACATCATCTTCTTGCTCTAAAGCTCCAGTCCCATACCATGCTGCTTCTATATATAACAGCACAATGCCATCCTACATGATAAACGTTGGGGCTGGATTTCTCATGGGAGCACCTGTTGTAGTTTGCTCATAGCAGGACTTGCTGGAAGGAGCAGTCTAGAAAGGATCTGGAACCATGCTGCTGTTGTCATGCAGCCTCTGGAGTTAATTCAAACCATGCAGCTAAGTCATCTTGGCCCTTGCTTGGCCTCCCCCACTGGAGGGCACCTTGATTGCCTCCTTAGGGCTACCACATAGTTTCATGACAAAGGCTTACTTTGCAGCCTTTTCTAGAACTAAAAAGGTGTACAAAAAGACTTCCTATTCCCAGGACAGGAATTACCTCTGAGTCCAACACCTAGGACAAAAACATGAAGTTTTCACCCTAGCAGCAGCAGGTGCAGCAAGGGCTTTGGTATTCCCGTGTGATTTTACTTATCATGTCCTCTCATCTGCTTATTGGATAATTTTTGTTTTGTTTTGTTTTGTTTTAATTCACCTCTGTCTCTCTGGCAGAAAGTCTCAAGCAGCCACTGCCCCTTCAGACCAGCTCAGTTTGCACTTGGAATCTCATGTAGCACTTCCTTCCCCAGGAGTATTTCCCAGAATGTACTGATAGACCATCACTCACCCTTCAGAGCTGATAATCCTTTCCCTACTACTCACATGTTTGATCAGCCCTCCATAATAGGAGGACTTCCAGGACCCACTCTTTAATGCCACCTCTACAGGCATCGGGGGCACCTTCATCTCACCAGTGGTGCAATGTGAGGATCTTATGTTTTCTGATGCCACCTGGGACATGGTAGTCCATCAACATAAGAATTCTCGTGACAGGCAGGGTTTGTGATTTGTCAAGAAATTGCCTCTTTCCCAGGCCAAAAAAGAGGTGTTCAGCCCATCAGATTTTCTTAGGATCCAAATAAATCAGTGGCAGAGAGTTCCATTTATGTTGGATTTCTGACATAGTGGCTAACTCAATAGGCAATTGTGACTATCTAGGTTCACTGTGACTTTCAAATAACATGCAAAGACAGCATCCTTTCATTTGCTCTTTCAGAAAAAGCCAAATTCCACTACAAAACAGGAGTCCTGTGGTGTGGACAGCTTCACAGTCACATGTGTTCAACACCACCACAATCCTATTTGCCCCCATCTATCTGGGGGGTCACACTATGGCTTCAATGTTTTCATGGCCCCAAATTTTAGATATTAAAATCTCAGCTTCCAAGGTGGTATTATGAACATTGGACTGTCTGGGAGGTGGCTGGTTGTCTCAGTTAATTTTCTTTCTTTGCTGAGACAAAATGTCTGACATCCCAAATTAAGGAAGAAAAAATTTATTAACTCACATTTGTGTAGGCTTCAGTCCATAATCAGCTGCCTCCAAGGCAGGGTGGCATGGCAGAGGACAACAGGTCACAGGAACAGAAGACAGCAAAAGCAGCAAGAGCAAAAAGGGAGGAGCAGGAGCAAGCCTCTTTTCAGGCTACCCACCCCAGGGTGGGTGTAGCATTCACACCCATGATGACAGAATTGGACCATGCATCACTCACAAACTCTAGAAGCCTGCCCTGTGACTACCTTAGGCTGTGGGGGGACATCTAGGCACAAACCATAACATTCTAGCCCTGGACTCATGCATATCCATTTATGCAAAAGGCATTTAGTCCATCTCTAGGAGTTGCCAAAGCCCTAATAGCTTCAGCACTGCTAAAAAGATCAAGTAAGTCCCAAGTCTCTTCTGAGATATAAGGTAAACTCTTAGCTGCACAAATGGAAACTTAAAACATTTCCAACATTCAATAGCACAAGATAAAAACTACCATTACAAAAGGTGCAAACAGGTGAACACAAAGCATTGGACCAAAGTAAGTCCAAAATCCAGCAGAGCAAACATTAAGTCCTGTAGTTCCAAGTGGACCATCTGAAGAAATTTGTGATACCTTCTGAGCTCCAAAGGGTTTGCTCTGCCCTGTGGCACTTTTGGTATTTGTATCTCCCAGGGCTCCTCTCTTAGGCCTACTCTGCTCCTTCCAAGAAGGAGCAGACATCCATGCACTTGGCTTCTCTAAACTTCTGGAGTCTCCACTGCCTTTGGCTTCACTTTCACAGCTTCAAATATTGCCCCCTCAGTGCACAGTGTCTGGCTTCTCAGGCCTCTTCTGAAATCTGGGTAGAAGTCTTTTTAAATCTCAGAACTCTTACATGCTAGATGTGCCTAAAACCAGCACTATGCAGGTGATGCCAAAGTCTGCTACCAGCACTAGGTAGGCTTCCACCCTTGATGGATTAAGTGCCTGGATTGCTGAGCACTATGAATCCAGTTATGAGGAACAAATTATCTATTTCACCACCAATATGGAACCTTGTGCAGCTGTCATTATTTTGGAGCCTGGTGTGGCTGCCTCCATTCTGGAATGCTCTGCAGCTCTCAGCACATCTTTTATGTTTTCCTGTTCCTTCTTAGTAATCAACATCTCCTCAGTTCTGTCTTTGTAGTCTACGGCTTTGTTGGAGTTTTCTTTTTTTGCCAAACTCAAATATTTTAAATCATCCTTCTGGGCTCTTTGCTCCTGATCTGCAACATAAATCTGGCAAAAAGCCCCCAACAATAGCCATGCCACCACTTCAACATGCAACTGCCTTGAAAGTTCTGCCAGATTAATTAGGATGCTGCCCTTAATCCTAGTCTCAGAAAGATCTCGAGACACAAGTAAATGCAGACAAACTTCTTGCCAAACTATAGCACACTTCATCTGGAGTTCAATAGTCAATTCAGTCCTTCTTGGTAGCAGAAACCTCCCAAACTTGTCTTTACTGGCAGGATTTATATCAGCCTTCTGATCTTCTGAGCTCTGACCAAAATCTCCCATACAAAACTGCCTAAGGCATTCCAGCTATACTCTTTCAGGAGACATCTCTAAACCTTTCCAAATTCTTAGCACTAGCCATTCCCAAAGGAATATGAATCATCTGGTTAGGTATAATCATAGCACCAACTCCACTCTTAGTACCAATTTTGTTGTAGTTTGGAGTTTTGCAAAGGGAATAATACAGGACACAGTTTATAAGATTCATTTATAATAATCACCCAAAGAATCATATATAAAGAGGGTGCTGTAAATATATTCATACACTAAAGACCTCAAGAATCCAGTTGAGAGCTTGGACCCAAGGCAATGTCCTGCATGACTGCAGCTGAAGACCTAGAGCCCATAACAATGCTTTCCCCACAAGTCCAACTGGAGCCCAAGAGCCCAGGAAAATGTCTCATGCAAGCCTGTATCAAAGATCTGTGCTAAGAAGGCCCTAAGGTGAGTGCTAAAAGCTGGAAAGTTTGTGCCATGGAATGAAAGAGTTGTGTTAGCAGACTGAAGGATCTGCATGGAAGCCAGGAAGTAATGTTCAAACAAGAAGCAGAGCTTCCCCAAAAAGTACCTCAGGCATCCTCAGCAATAATGAGGTCCCAATTTTCTCTGATGATGACAATAGCTGAGTCTATGTCAGAAAATCTAGTGCAACAAGCTTCTCCAGGACATTAAACAGTGTATCACCTTACTTTCTAGAGCCAGAAAGTAATGCTCAAAGCAAGAAACAGAACTTCTCCGGCATGAACTACAGTCATACCAGTTACAAAGGTCTCAAACTCCTTTCGTGATGAGAACAGCTGAGTGCATCAGGACAGCCAGCATGACAAGGTCCTCTAAGAGAACCAACAGCAGCTCCAAGAAAACCAACAGCTTCTTTTCTTCTCCAGTTCTTCCTTGTTCAGATTTTTGTCTTAGGTACAAGAGTGCATATATATATATATATATATATATATATATATATATATGCGTGAGTGAGATAGTCTGCTCTGCTCCTGATCCTCTCTGACCCAGCCCTTGAACTTCTGTCTCATATGTTGCTTTCAACTCTGTATAGCGACAGTTTTTAAGTAACACCAATGAACCTTTCTAGCAGAAATTATGTAAAACTTACCCAACTAATATTTGTAAGGTGTCATAAGACCCTGGCACAAAAAGCAACACCAAAACCCAAAGGTACTCAGTAACTTTCTCTTTCACTCATGCCAGCCAGGTGGCATGAAGAGGCTTCTAGTTCTAGCCATCTGAACTGTTCTTAACATTGATATCATAAGAAACATAGTTTTTTAAAAGAAGAGTCAATATTATCTCTGTAATGTAGATGAGAGAGGCCACAGAAATCTCATCAGTTGTTCAGATGCACAAAGAAATGCATTAGCCACTGGGCCTGCAATTGAATGCACACATTTCACTGCAGTAGAGAAAGTTGTCCTTTAATCCTAATCCAGTTGGTTAAGCAGAGAGCAGCTCTAAAATCTCCACATTTCTTCATAGACAGATCATTATGAATGGAGTGGTGGAGCTGAAGCTCCCTGAAGTAAGGTTCCAAATAAAGTTGATCTTGCATCAAACTCATTGCACAGATGAGCTTGACTACACAGATGAGCTGCAGAAGAAAGACTAAAGCTGTCAGAAAAAATATAGAACAGTGAGAGGGACCTGAGTTCTACATTACAGAGAACATACTTAGCATCACTGTGTACTTGAAACTCAAATTTTACTGTACAGCCTGAAAAGAGAGAAATTGTGTGTGTGTGTGTGTGTGTGTGTGTGTGTGAGAGAGAGAGAGAGAGAGAGAGAGAGAGAGAGGATTTCACTATGTAATTCAGGCAACCTTTGAACTCACTTTATAACCCAGGCTGGCCTCAAACTTGCAGGAATTTTCTTGCCTCAGCCAACTGCTGCTGGAATTACAAGCATATGCCACCACACCCAGCAGGACAACCTGGATTTTTATTTGCTAAATCTGGCAATACTGAGTATAGGAAAATGAAAACAGTGCAATTTTCATTGTTAGAATGCCACCCTACACCAAAGGAAAGCACGAGAGCAAAGATTTCTATAATTGTCTCTTTTGTTTTAATCATCCCTAGTATTAATGAAATGACAATGGCTTTAAAGTGGAAAACAATGTTAAATTGGTGAAAGAAATGGTATGCTCATAGCAAGGGTTAAGCTGAACACTTAAAGATCTACACAACAGAAGCTAGGATGTTACATTAATGAGGTATTTAAATAATTTATGAGGGGCCGGGGAGATAGCTCAGTAGAATAAGCGCTTGTCTGGCAAGTGCATGGTCCTGAGTACTGCAAAATAAATAAGCAAACAAACAAACAAACAAACAAATAAATAAATAAATGCGTACGTACGTACATACATACATACATACATAAGAAATGTTGTGAACTAGCTGCACACAGGTGTGTATCAGGTAGCTACTCTGCCTGCATATTATCTAAATAGTAAATGACTAGCCTACATTTCCAAGACAAAGCAATGTTTGAGTAAAACAAAGGACCACCACCTCTCCACCCACTTTGAAGACCTTTCATTGTCTCCAACAGGAAACCATAACATATCTAAGGGTCTCCTTCATTTGATAGCCCTGATAGCTTATGAGCCAAATACTTACTTTAAAAAAAAAAATTCTTCTATTTATTTATTTGATACAGGGTCTTGCTACAGTTTGAACTCATAGTAATCCTCCTGTCTCAGCCTCCCCAGCTCTGGGAGTAAAGCTGTGAGCCATGACACTTGGTTTCAATGGCCTGTGCTCTGAGGCTGGCATGAAATGTGGTGCTGGGGATTGAACCTGGGTCCTTGTGCTTACCAAGCAGGCACTTAGACTGCTGAGCCATTTTCCCAGCCCAGCATACTTATTCTTATGCTAACATGTTTTTGGTTTCAGGAACAAATACTTGGTTTCAAGGACAGATGCTATGGTTTCAGGGAAGTACACAGTTGTAATCAACTACTGAAGGATTCCTTTCCTTTAATTTAGACTTCAGGTGATAAAACAGATAATGCAAATTGAAAACATTTTTTAAATGTTTGCCATTTAAAACTGTCTACCATTTCCAGTAGGTGCTGTTCTCCAGGAGGGGAAATTATTGCTTTAAAAAGTTTGCTTAAACAGTAGAAATAGTGACCCAGTATTTACTACATAAAAATACAAGCACAATTAGACCAAGTCTAAAAGGTGCAGTTCAGTCAAAAATCTGGGCATTATTGATTCAGCATTCTGGAAAGATTCATTCTAGAATTTTCAGACAAAATGACCTATCTTCATCCAAGTTGTTGGATCTGAATTATCCAAAATGCTGTAGCTCAGGGCACTGAATCTTTAAGGTTTAGCTGACTAAAAATAATGAAGTCCTTTGTGAGATATTCTTCTTTTACTTTTAAGTTTTGTGTGTGTGTGTGTGTGTGTGTGTGTGTGTGTACCAGGAAGTGAACTCATAACCTCATGCTTGCCAGGTAGGCACTGTGTCACTGAGCTATAATCCCGGCCCACTTCTCTTTGTTACTGAGCATTTCTTGGATTATTGTCCAAAATTAGTCACTTGGTAGGCTTGAATGAATGTTTTCTTAACTTGCTCATTGGTTTTGTAGGAAGAGTCACCCAGAAATAACAGTGAAAACCTTTGACTGATACCATCCAAAGAGGACTGTATAATTAAACTCTGCCTCTCAGTAGTACAGAATATAATCAGCTTTGTCAGTGAGGTACTGGCTACGTAATGCTTACTGGGTACATTTACTTGTAGGAACAGTCCATCATAAGGCCATCACAAGCCTTGTGATGTTTTATTTCTATCAAGTGTGAAGATAACATATAAAGTGAATAAGGTGCAAGCCCTAAATCCAGGATCATGAGTAGCAAAGCCTGTCAGGTATTCAGCAGCAGGAAGAATCTACGGTTCACCACTTCGAAGTCCTACTTTTGTCTGAGCATCAGATAACAAGGAAGAGATGCTACTTGTCAGGTCAGGTGTCACATGAGGAAGTGTCCTGTCTTTGCCTCTGACTACAGATCTCAGGCCAAAGGAAGGCCTGTTACTCTACCATCCTGGCAAGTCAGACAGCTTTGCCATTCCTGTGAATGTGCACACACTTCTGGTTTGTGTTAATGTATTTGGGAAAAGGCTATTGAGTAGACACGCTTCAGGACCTGTAGCAGACAAGAGAGCTGAAAACGTGTAGGGAGGACAAAGACATCAGGAGGTTGGTTAGATCCCATGGGGCAGCTTGCTGGGGTCCTGTGCCACTCATCAAGGACAACAGCATGCACAGGGTGTCTGGCAGAGGGTGATCACTCTTATCCTGAGGGAGACCAGGACAGGTGGGCAGGAGCAGCAGGAACGTGGGTTTGTGCTTCCCTACCTAAAGTGTGTTTCTCTTTTGTCCTCTGTTGCTATTGCAAAGGAGCCTTTGAAAGTTTCACTGTCTCATAGATCTCTTGGTGAGGGAATTGTGAATAAATGGGGCCACAGAACATCAGGCGGGAGCCATGACAGGAAGGGAGGGAAGGAACAGTAGCTCTAAAGCCCTAAGAAGCAAAGCTCCAAAGGCTGGAGACGGCATTCCAGTGTGGCTGGCTCTCCCTGCACCACTGCAGGGCTGAGCTCGGGAGCTTCAGGTTTGCAGTCATGACATGAGAAGAGTTTGTAACAGAATGGTGCTGGCATCCCAGCAAACCAGCCTCCAGGCAGCTGGAGACTGCCTAGCTTTCCTCTCTTCCTCCTTCTGACACAGAGGATATACATGGAGACTTCCTGGGCTGGACTGCTGACAATATACTTATGGCCAAGTGCCTATTCTGCACCCTGGAGGAAAGGCTATGTATATGTTGTGAGGATTTGTGGCACCAAAACCTAGGCCTCTGGCTTGGCACGGTGATGCACCTACAATTCTAGCTACTCAGGAGGAGGCTGAGGCAGGAAGATCAGAAGCTCAATGCCAGCCTGGGCAACTTCGTGAGATCCTATCTCAAAATAGAAAGTAAAAAGTGCTGTAGATGCAGCCCAGTAGTATCGTCCACTTGGGCTCAATCCTCAGTCCTGGTACTCTCCACATTCCACAAAGGCCCTGCCCTTCAACCTCCTTGGCTCAAGAAGGCATCCACTTTAATGGTTTACAATAATGGTAATGATGATGATATAATTTAAAAATTAAAGCCGCTAAAGTCGGAGGGAAAGTAGAGAAGAAAAGTGTCTGCTGGGGCCTGTCCAGAGCCAAGCACAGCCCAGGGAGCCAAGTTCAGCTCCTTCAACACCGGGGCTGCTTTTTCAGAAAGTCTTTTAGATCTGAAAACACCTTCCTCTGGACCCAGAGGCACTCAGGAGTGCCTCTCTGTTATTGTGCTCTCTCTATGTTATTTGGCCAACAATTCACTACAAACAGCTCTGCAAGTCAGGCAGCCTAGAGACTCTTTGGGCGGGGGGGGGCACTTCAGAGAAAAGCAGGGTGGTCCTGGACCGGCTTCGTGGCCTCTGGAGATGGACACCGGGACAGGAAGGGAAGGGACACAAGGCTGCCAGGTCCCTAAGGGTGGCTGTGGTCGGAGTAGACAGGATCCCACTGAGACCAAGGGGCCTCTTCTCCAAGCTAAGACTGCCAAACACCAAATCACGGACAACACTTCGGAGCCTCTCAAGGGAAAAAGCCCGTCAGGGTTAATCTGGCTTTGCCAGCTGCCAGGCTGTTCAAAATAACAGAAATA
>PVKN010012103.1:0-21057 GCA_004027915.1 Capromys pilorides
TTTTTTTTTTTTTGTGGGACCAGGGTTCAAACTCACAACCTCACACTTGCCAGTCAGGCACTTGTGCCATGGAGCTATCTCCCCAGGCCCTCCACACTGATCTTGAACTTGCAGTGATCCTCCTATCTCAACCTCTGGAGTGCTAGATTTACAGGCGTGGGTCTGGGGCAGGCACCGCATATGGTTTTGGGGATTGAACTTGGGACCTTGTGTTTACCAGGTAGGCTCATGCCGCTGAGCTATCTCCCCAGCTCTAATAGTATTTTTTTTGTGGGACTGGGGTTTGAACTCAAGACATTGTTGCACTTACCAGGCAGGCACTTGTGCCACAGAGCTGTCTCCCTAGCATCTCTATTAGTACATTGTAGATATACATAATGATCATGTTTGTGGTAGAGAATTTGTACCTGCATGTGAAATAACTTTTGTTTTTTTATCCCCATTCCCCTCTCCTCTCTTCAACCCTCCCCTGCATCTACAAAAACTTTTGTTTTCACCTTTCCTCACTTTTAAAAAAACTTTTCCCTTCTTTCCTTTCTCTCCTCTCCCGGCCCTTGTTCCCCTCCCATTTGAACGTTTTCTTCCTGTTTCACAGCGCCTACTATACATTTTGGCTCTCATTTACATTTTCAGTTTCTCACGCCAGAGAAACAGTGTGGCATTTACAGGAGTGTCTTGGAAGTCTCAAAACACATCCACTACCTACGGTTGTCTCAAGCTTATCCTTCTTTCGTGCAGTCCTTTGCAGTTTGAGATCAAGTCATGCTAGGTCATAGTTGCTCAGGAGAGGATGGAATTTCTGCTCTTCCTGCTTTAGCTTCCCAGAGTGGAGGGATGGCAGGTGGATGCTGCAGTGCACATTTCCTGATGCTGAAGTTCAGAAAAGAAGTGGGAGCTTCAGGTGTCAGTGGTAGGCATTGCCTGGCCACCCTCAGTTTTGTTGGTGTTAGTGTATGGAGTTGGGACCAGGGAGATAGCTCAGGGGCACAAGTGCCTGCCTGGCAAGTGCAAGGTCCTGAGTTTGATCCCCGGTTCTGAAATAAAAAACAAATGAACAAACAAAAAAAATGTGCGGAGTACAGTTGCAGCCATACAGTCAGTTTGTATTTGTTGGGCTGTAAACTACTTTTCATAGTTGAGCTGCAGACAGTCTAGAGTTCACCTGGGATTTGCTCTCTTCAGTGCACTCTGTGCTGCTGAGCTCGGCGCCTGGCAGGTAGATTTGCTATGAGACAGAAAGCCCTTCCTGTCGTAGGCTAGGACTGGCATTTGAGTGGAAGTGGCCTGGCTGGTGCTGACTCCAGTGGCCACAGGAATGTGGCTCTCTGTTCCCCACCTGAGTCCCTTCTGTGCTCTGTTGCTGTCACTGAAATCACCACAGCTTTGCTAATTTTGCTTTGTTTCAGCTTTCTCACTGTATTGCCCAGTCCACTGGCCAGTTTCCTTCCTCATGGGCTTGTCTTTGGAGCTCTGTGGTTGTTGGTGGTGTGTGTACATGTGCGTGCATGTACATGTACGCGTGTGCGTGTGAGAGAGACATAGGACACATTGAGGGCAGAGTGGCTCGCGGCTGCCTTAAGAAAGTGGCTTCAGCCACATTTTCATTGGGTGGGTGATGGTCGTAAACTCTCTCCTGCCCATTATTTACAGAGTAGCCTCCCTTAACTTGGTTGCCCTTCAGGTGATGGCTGTTTTAAGACACAGGAGCAGAGCCCACAGCAGAGCCTGTGCTGGAGCTGGAGGGCTGCCTTCCTGGCCAGGGGCAGAGTGGTCTTCCCCTTCCGCTGAGGGTGCCAGCATTTACCTGTTTTGGAGATCATGTGTATCTGGAAAGCCTGTTCTGGCTGCTGGCGCCTCTCCAGGCGTTGCCTGGCCAATCCAGGCAACACATATTACTGACACCTAAAGCGCCCACCTCTTTTCCAAACTTCAGCATCCGGAAATGTGTCTTGTACAGCTGGAAAGTGACAAAGACTAGAGAAAACTTCACTACAGCTGAGCATGGATAGCACGTCCCCGCCACCCCTCACTTAGGGGCCTAGTTGATGGGGTTGGCTCAGTTTTGTTGGAGGAGGAGGGTAGTGGGAGTAAGGGTGCCAAGCGGGTTCCAGGAGGCCCACTGGGAAGCCAAGATGGAGTGCAGGAAGGCTTATACCTCTCCTTCCCCAGAGATCACACCAGGGATCCTGCCAGAAAGGGCAGCAAAAGCCAACAGGTTGCTGCCTACGAAGGCAGGGCAGTGCTGAGTGGGCAGGACAGAGCCATACTCACACCGCCCTGTGGTGTTTAAGGTAATGGGAGCTCATTGGCTCTCACATTGTTTTACTGAGGGTGAGAAAAAGGGAAAATTAAATTCCTTAGAAAAGTGAGAGTGAAGTGCTCACCTAGCAAGCATGAGGACCTGGGTTCAGTCCCTAAAGGCGGAAAGGAAGAGTTGACTTTCAGCCTTGAAGGGCTTCCCCTGTGTGGGTCTGCCCTGCCCTTGGCATCACAGACGGTCTTCACAGAGCAGACTGCTGCTGGCTGGGAGCTTTCCTGAGCAGAGTTCTCTCTTTTCTTTTCTTTAGACAGGGTCTGTCTATGTAGCTCAGGCTGACCCTAAATCACTATGTAGCCCGGGCTGGCCTGGAGCTCTCAGCGATGCTCTTGCCTCAGCTTCCTGAGTGCTGGGACGATAGGTGTGCGCCACCACAGTGGGTGTGGGTATGAGTAGAGCTTCTTAGCTGGTGTGTGGAGTGCTGACAAGGGCACAGAGATGGCCTTCGAGCCAGGTGGCATCAGCAGACTGTGAGCGGCCATGTTTTCTGCTGGTGTGGTGTTCAGATGGGATTTTTACATGCTGTGCTGTGAAGAGGGTGGGATCTGCCCTCTACCCTGAGTATTCTGGGGAGAGGGCTGTATTGGTCTCGGAAAGTATGTGGTTCCTATGGAGAAGCCCTGTAGGAGCTGAGGAGCAGCTGGGAAGGACGAAGTTGGCATTCTCCCGACTGGAACTCTGGATTTGAGGAAGACACGGGCTTGTGCAGTGTTTTCCCATTGATGCTGATAGCCTTACACAGGAGGCCTTTGCTCTCCCATCCCCTCTCTCCTCTCCTCCCCTCTCTTCTCCCCCTCCCTTCCTTCCTTCCTTCCTTCCCCTCCCCTCTCCTCTGTGGTACCAGGGATCCATCTTGGGACCTTGCTCTTGCCAGATAGGTGCTTAAACAGCTGCGCTATCTCCCTGACCCAGTCTTTTTTTTTTTTTTTGAGATGGGCTGTCCTTAAACTTATGGCAATCCTCTTGCCTCAGTCTTCCAATGGCTGAGATGAGAGGCAGGCACCACCATGCCTGCCCAACTTTTTCACCCTGTCTGGAGGCTTCTGAGCAGACCTGAGGCGATATGGTCTGTCTCTGCCTGACAGGGATAAAAAGGAGGGACAGGTGCCAGAGGCACTGCAGGAAGATGGGGTGGGATTAAGTGGACTCAAGGGACTGAGGACAGCTCAACCATTGGTTTGACAACTGCTGAGTTCTTTCCTTCCAGCCTTTGTTGAGCCCGTACCTCCTATGATGGGTGAGATGGCTCCTGCCTGCTGAATCTCAGGGTTCCAGGGGGAGGTGGGGTGGGCTGTAAAGCTGACTCACAGTAGCGAGGGTGGGCATGGGGCAAGGACAGGAGCAGTTCGCAGCCCTCACAATTGTAGGTCTTTCAGTTTAGAGGTGACAAGTGGAAAGGGGATTGGGCAGAGATGGGACATGAAGGCCCTGTGGGACTGTCTGGACCCTCCTGCTTGTGTGGGGCAGGACTGCTCAGGTGAGGTGTAGAATTTGGTCAGTACTTGTGTGACCCTCCTCCAGTGCTTAGGGAAAAGTGTGGTAAATTGCATTTGAACAAATAAAATATGTGAGAGGCATGTTCCGTATGCGGGAAAAGTGACAGACAGATGGAAGTTAGGGGGGACACAAACTGGACCTGAGCCTGAACAAGGGCTTTACAGTGATTTAAGGACCTGGGAAAAAGTTCTAGGTGATTCATTCATTCTCATCCCCCCCCCCCCCCCCTTTTTGAGACAGGGTCTTGCTATGCAGTTCAGGCTGGCCTTGAACTTATTTTTTGTAGCCCAGACTGGTCTCAATTCACTGATCCTCCTGCCTCAGCCTCCCAAGTGCCGAGATTACAGGTGTGAGCCACCATGCCCAGCTTCTTTCTTTTTTAAACTTTATTTATGTTATGGCTGGCTCAGCCTGCCCTGGGGGTAGGGCTGGCACAGCGTGTGGCGTGTGTGTGTGTGTGGGGGGGATTGAACCGGTTCTTTCCCTCTTGCCTAAGCAGACACTTTAGACTGCTGAGCTATCTCTAGGTGATTCTTGAGCACTGGTTGGCTGTTTGGATCCTGCGTTATCTAGATCCTAAGGACTTTTCAGCTTGAAGTTTTAAGACAGTTTTCCAGAAGGACTCTGGGTGATTAAGATATTTCTGAAAACCCACATGAATTATTCTAACAGCTGCTGCTTGCTGGTTGGGAGAAGTTTTGTTGTTTCATGCATTGCTGAAATATTTTCAAATCCTCGCTATTTGGCCAAGTTTGGGGGAAGGCAGGTGGGTATCTCACAGCCGTGGTCCTGGTTTTGGGAAGTGGGGCAGGGGTCACAGGAAAGAGGGGCCTAGGGGAGTGGCTCTTGGGTAAAGGTGGTTTCGAATCTCGATGGTGACCACCAAGTCCTTTTCAGCCTCTTGATGAGGGCGGAGGGTTCAGGTGTGAAGGGTGGTCTGAGAAGCCTCCCTCACAGGGACTGGGACGGCCCTGGGACAGCCCTGGGACGGCCCTGGGACGGCCCTGGGCCCCGCGTTCTCTGCTATCCTGGAGCCTCTTGCTCTCTGTTCTCTGCCTGCTGGTCTGTGTCACAGGGAGGGGTGGAAGGAGTAAGTGTCCACACACTGTGACTTGTTGTGAGGATCCCCGTTTGCTCCTGTGTGGTCCTGAGCTAGTGGCCACTGTGCATGTTGTTGGAGAGGAAAGTGGAAGTTGGTTCTGGTTTAGGATGGGCCCTTCCCTTGGCTTGTAGGCTGGCAGGTAGGGCCCCAGAAGTGTGTTTTGTCAGTAGAGTCCATGGCTTGGTTCTGTGCATGACACTCATACAGGTTGTCAGTGCCTTTTATGGAAAAGAGGAAGGGTGTGCACCGATGGAGGAATCTGCTGCAGGGTCCCTGGGACATGTGTGGTGGCCAGCAGTGCTTGCTTCCTGGGAGTTTCCTTGGGCCAGTAGGGGCTGCAGGGACTTGGGGTCTTGGGTCTGTGCCTAGTGCTCAGTGAGGGAGGATCCAGTTGTCAGAGTTAGGTTTTCTCTGAGGTGGTGGCCATGGTTTGGATTCAAGCCTTCACTTGGGTCTGGGAGCCCTTTGAGTTTGCTTGTTTTTTTTTCTTTTCTTGCAGTGTTGAAGATGGAACCCAGAGCCTTGCACATGGCAGCAAGTGCTCCAGCTCTGAGCAGCACTCTGGCCAAGTTGATGTATTTATTAACTGCATGGCTCTGGATGATTGCCTTGACTTCTCTTCCCTTCGCTTTCCTCTTTCTGTTGTTGTGTAAGAATTAAACAGAATGACGAGCTTCAGCATAGCATTTTTACACATACAGGTATTGTGCTTTGGCCATGGCTTTCCCTATACACCCGTCTCTGACATGAGAGGAAATGGAGACTTGTTCTTCTCAGTCTGGCTGATTTTACTTCCTGTGGTGAGCTCCTGTCCTGCCCACTGCTGCACGTGACGTGGTCTCCTCTGTGTCTGAGTGGCAGCCCGTTGTGTGTATGTAGCACATTTTCTTCATTCATCCTTATCTGGCCCTGAGGCTGTGTCTGTGGTTGACCCTGGCGAGAAGTGCTTTGACACAGAGCTGTGTGAGTGTCCCAGTGGTCGGCTGGTGTTGGTCGTTTGGGCTGTACGCTGCGGAATGGTGTGTCTGGATGCTGTGCCAGTGCAGTTTCTGTCTGGCTGTACTGATGGACATGGCGACTAGTTTTTGCAGCGTCCTTGCCTGGGTGTACTATTAGCTTCAGGTCCTCATCTGTCAGGTGGGGTTTCAGTGGTAATTGCCCCTGTGAAGGAATGTAGTGACCTGTGGTGACCATGGCTGTCCTCCACGTGGAGCCGGGCATTCACGGCAGAGCTCCTGTGAACTAGAGAGCGCCTCATGTGCTGGGCAGGTGAGAGTGGCAAAGCTTGATTTTGTGCTTAGGACAGTTAAGTGAAGCCAGGCATGTGAAGTGCTGGGGCCTTGCTTGAAGAGCTCAGAAATAAATTGTTAGCCAGTTATGTCTTCGTCTTTAGTAAGGTCTCTTGTCAATGTTAAAGATGATTCTTTAGGTGCTCCCAACATTTTGTAAGTGATCCGAGCCTGGGTGCCCAGCTTCACTTCTCCCAGTGAAGGATGAAGCCTCCCCTTTGTGCCCCACTAAAGCTGACAAGCATGCAGCAGGAGGCTGGGCTTCCTGGACCGGAGGGTCCAGAGGACCATCCAGGCTCTTGAGGGGGGACAGATAGGTGGGGCTTGGGGCTCAGACTGATGACAGGTGTAGCCTGGGTCTGTGTAGGTTGGCAGGAACAGTGGGGTGCAAGAATCAAGGGGAGAACCTTGAGGGCTGCTGATGTGGAAACACTATGATCCATGCCTGTCTCTTCTTCCGGCTGCTTTTGGGTTTCTTGAGACAGGGTGCTGGTATGTAGCTCAGGGTGGCCTTTAGCTCATGCTCCTCTTACCTCAGCTTCTTGAGTGCTGGGATTACAGGTGTGCACCACTGTGCTTGCTGCCTTCTTTCCTCTTACAGCCATCTGTCTTTGCTTATCAGGTGGATTTCCAAATGATGTCTTGCCTTAGTAGGATTCTCTGGCTAGACTGTGTCTTGGAGGCCTGGAAGAGATGGACTTCATGGCTGCTTGGAAGTTGATCACCCTTAACGGCTGTGCTTCTCTGGGTTGACTGTGTAACAGCTCGGAGTCCCCAGGCACTTGTGTGTGCCTGTGTGTGTGTGTTTGCTTGTGTCTACGAGTCTCACCCATGTATTTATGTGTGTATGTGCTTGTGTTGTGCATTGTCCTCATGACCTGCATTGGCCTTGTGTGTGTGTGTGGCACTGTTTGTTTGTGACCGAGTGCTCCCCTGTACCTTCTGCTGTGGAGCTCATGGGCACAGCCCCTCGGGAGTGTGCAAAGAGAAGAAAGGCATCTCTGTTTATATTGTGGGTGCCCTGGCTTTTTCTGGGGTTGAGTCTCTGAGCAGGTGAAATTGTTGAGGGCACAGTTCAAGGCTACATGCCCTTTACATTTTTTCAGACCTTTTTTTTTCTTTTTTCTTTTTGAGACAGGGTCTCGCTATGCAGTTCAGGCTGGTCTTGAGCTCGCTTTTGTAGCCCAGGCTGGTCTCAAACTCACACCGATCCTCCTGCCTCAGCCTCCCAAGTGCTGGGAGTACAGGTATGTGCCACCATGCCTGACTTCTTCAGACCTGTTTTAAGGCAAGACATTGGTATAAAATTTGCATTACACTTTGTATGTATGTATGTATGTTTGTATTTATTTTAGTGTATTGTAATGCAGGGTCTTACTACACAGCTCAGACTCTAGTGATCCTCCTGTTTTCAGCCCAGTCTCCATGAGCCCTGGGGGTGGGGCTGGCACAGCTTGGTGAGGATTGAACCCTGGTCCTGGGCCTGCCTAAATAGGCACTTTGGTCTGCGGAGCTATCTGCCCAACCCTTGCCTTGTACTTTGTAGCATATCAGTTTAGTACTAAAATCTCTGTGGCCAGGGATGCATGCTGCACAGCTCAATGTATTTGAAGGCTCCAAGCCTCCTTGCCTGCTACCCCGGGAGTCAGGTGGTTTGGCCTCTCCTGGCTCACAGCCTCCCTGCTGGCAGGGCGCTCTGTCCACTTGGCTTATCCTCTCCATGCCCTGGTGAGGCTGGGGTCTCAGGTGTCTTAGTTGGGGATTAAGTGGTTAGAGGCATTTAGGTGGGGACCTGGGAAGTTCTGAAGGCCAGAGAAATCAGGGCAGCCCACCCCCCATCTCCTTGCTCTGTCTGAGGCCTCAGGATGCTGTGTTTTGCCCACCCCAGCCTCAGTTTCCCCATCCAGACTTCAGATTACCGTTTTAGGGCTGTGTGTGGTGGTGATGGTGAGAAGAGTTGGGGCTTTTTTGAAACGCCTTTGAGGTGCTCTTTCATCCTTCGAATCCTTCGCTCATACTGCTCTTGTCTGAAGAGTTAAGACGTTAGGGAGTGTTCACATCCGTGTATATTTGACTTTTATTACTTGTGTGGCCACAGCCATTGTTGCCTGATGGATGTTGCCATCGTTATAATTTCCTAATCTGTGTGTGTGTGTGTGTGTGTGTGTGTGTGTGCACGCATGTATACTGTGTACATACCAGGGATTGAGCCCCGGGCCTCATGTGTGGTCCTGCTGCTGAGCTGGACCCTGGCTGCAGCACTCAGTAGCATTTTAGTCTTGTGATTTCTGGGACTGCTTCTGGGACTAGAACCAGCTCGCTGGCTGGACTTGGGGCACGGCTGTAGGCCCCTGGCTTCTCCTGGGCTGAGCACCTTTCCAGCTGTCTGTGCTGACCAGTCAGGCCTACTAGTACCGTGGCTGATTCACGCATGGCCACAGCCAAATTTGGGAATTTACCACATCATGTTTGACTGATTTGCGTCTGATAGTCAGAGAGACTGAATTGTACCCCTTCTCTACCAAGGAGGCATGATTGACCATAGGATTGTAGGTAGTTGTGTATCTGAGAGGTACTTCTCAGCTTGCGTCAATGTAAAGCTGGTGTCATAGACTGGATTTTTAGAATTCCATGATATAGGCCATGCAGGTCACGTGGGCCAGAGGGGGACAAAGGGCAGCTCCACTGAGTACTCTGACATCCTGAGTTGGATGTGGAGGTGCCTCTGTGGTTTGCTCCATTGGGGGCTTTCAGGTTAGCTCAGGGGTTAGATCTCCTGTGTGGGGATTCCAGTGAGGCACAGGGGACAGCGCTTCGATCCCCAGCCCTACCATTAAGGCAGCCTGAGCCAGCCAAACAAAACGAAACAGAAAAAGCCTGTATACCCCTCTGGCAAGAGCACTGCAGTAATACCCAACCTGTTAACTGTGCAGAGTAGTCAGTCTTAGGCTGAGGGTGAAGTTCAGAGGTAAAGTACCCATCTCCAGCAACAACAGGGAAAAGGAAACCAGGCATGGTGGTGCATGTCTGTAATCCTAGTGCTCTGGGAGGCTGAGGCAAGAGGATTGCCAGTTCCAGGCCAGTTTAGCACTTAGTAAGTCGCTGTCGAAAAATAAAAAAGGAAGAAAAAAAGAAAAAGAAAAAAGGGTTGGGGATGTACCATCAGAGCAAAACAAAACAAAACAAAAAAAAAAAGAAAAGAAAATTGTCAGTTGTGTCTTGGACATTACAATAAAAAGTTACTGTAACGTTCGCTGGGGCTTTTGTTGGTCTGTCAGGACCCTGAAGTTTTCTTCTCAGGCCTAGGTCTCCCATTTGTATAGAGTGGGGCTGGCCTGGGATGCTGTTCTCTCTGTGGACTAGTTGTCTCATTTTCTTCTAAAGAGAAGTATCCTGGGGGGCAGGGTAAGATATCGGTTCCTAGGTGTTGGTGTGTGCTTGTATGGGTCGCTGTAGGCTCCCAGGTTGTAGTCTGATTAGCACATTGTCCTCCTAGATTATTTGTTTGAAGGTGGCTGCTGTGGCAGAGTGGTTGGGGAAGTCGGCTCCAGGTATAGTGTAGTGTGGCCTTTGGGGGGCTGGGGTGAGTCAGTGGTTTTCACCTGCTTCTTAGCATAAAAATGGGTGTTGGTGTCCTCGTGTGTCCAGCTGTTCTCGGGCTTTCTCCATACTGGGGAGCAGGTGTTCTGCTTAGGACCCAGGACCTTTTGGGTGAGGGAGGAATCTAGAGGTGGCCTTTGTGTAACGTAAGGTGTTGTTGCCTTGAAAATATTAGAAGAGAATGCCCAGAGGTTTTCTTGTTAGCACGAAGTGAACAAAACCCAGAAGCCCCAGCGGGCAGCCGTAGCTGAGAGAGACTGGCCCACATAATGGCCTCCCGGGAGGTGCCTGGTGGACTCGGTGCTGACTGCTCCTGCTGTGACCTTCTGCAGTGGTGCCTTCTGCTTTTGGAACTTTTGGATACTTTTCTTTACAAACTCACCTCATTTCGCAGACGTGACTACTCAGCTGGTCTCTCCAGCTTCCACCTGGGAGTGTCATTGTAGGAGGACCCTGCATGTGTGATAGTCACCCACCTGTCACAACACGGATATCTCTCAGGAGACTGCTGGCTTGCCAGGGCAAACTGGTGGGAGCCCCAGACACCCTGATTAGTGTGGCTCCCTCCTCTGCCAGGAGCCTAGCATTTGTAGTCTGAGATGACTGGCAAGAAAAGCCTGTGCTGTGTGCATGTTGGGTGCCTCCCAAAGGGGACCTTGGCATTTGCTAGGAAAGCTTGGTTTTGTGTGTGTGTGCCCCACTTCTGAGCTGGGCTGACTCTGCTCAGGACTCAAAAGAGTGTTACTGACTGCACCATAGTGTTTTGTTTTGGGGGCCTTGACTGGTAGGTGCTCTATTTGGCCTGTTGTCCTAGGTTGCCATTGTCTGGTGTTGGGCACGACGGACACTTGGGGCCACCCCTGGACAGGGCTATGGAAGGGCTCTGAGGTCTGACCCATGTGCTTGGGGCGTAGGTTTGGGGTGGGTGGTGCTGCCTCTGGTCTCCACCCAGGCCCAAGTCGTTGGCTTGTGGCTGTGAGAGGAGGATGAGCAGATGTGTGGGGAGGCCGAGCCTAGGCGAGGCCGGCCAGGCTGAGGGTCCTTGTGTGCTACTCCAGTCTAGGTGTGCAGCGCATTTCCAGTGCCTTCTGTGCGGCTTACTTGGGAAGAGGTAGCTTGAACAGAGTAGTACTGGAGCATGTGAGAGCGCTGGACAGGGAGTGGGGCCTTGTTCCCTTCCGGTGCTGTGGCTGGAGCAGTCCTCCAGATTCCTTCTGTACATGCCTTGGCTCCAGAGGGCGAAAATGAGGCATGGGCTCTGCTTGCCCTGAAGATCCGCTAAGTAATTAGGCTAAGGGGTCACAGCATGGGTGCCACCAAGGAGTGGAGGCCCTGCCATAGTCAGCACAGGAGAAGGAAGTACAGTAGAACGGTGGGTGGCAGGGCCTAGGGTGGAAACAGGGAGTGGAGTTTTACTTTTACATGATCAAGTTTGGCGATGGATGGTGGTGAGGGTTCTGCGCTGATGGTGAATGTTTTAGTATTGATGACTCGGACACAATGGTGATTAAGGTGTAAATTTTATATTCTGTGCCTTTTGTAATAAAACTGTTTTGAATTCAGAAATACCCTGCGTCCTTATGAGAGTCTCCTTCCAGTCTTGGATGAGGGGCTGCAGAGACATGGTGGGGCCTGTCTTGGCCAGGTCCAGAGGATTGGAAACAGGCCTGAGGTTCCAGAAGGCTCATTGTAGCATCAGCTTGGGTGGAGTGCTGGGGTACAGAGGTTCTGAGAGTTCTTCAGTACTGAGGATGGGGCCTGGGCACACTTCCTCCAGCTTGGCGTGGTGACCCTGGGAGCCCTGAAATCTTCAGATGACGCAGGAACATGTGAGCTGTCTGGTGCGCTGCTTGGGGATCACTGGCGTTTCTCCTTGCTTTCCTAGGACTGTGTTTGCACTGAAGGGATTGGGGCCCTGGAGAGGGCCTGCTTTCCTCCATCCCTGGCAGGTTGGCTTTCACAGCACACAGCCGTCTACCCAAGTTCAGTTATGGCCCCCCATGCTTTGGGTACCATTGCTGGACCCCCTTGATTTTTCTCTCTGCTTCCGACAGGCTGGTTACACACATGACCCCCTCCTCAGATTTGGTTAGTTTGCCAGAGCGGCTCTGAGCACTCCAGGAGATGTTGTGCTTGCGTCTCTGTCCTTGCACAGAGAATGCTTGTGAAGAGAAAGGCAGGGCCGGGTGTGCTGAAGGGGTGGGAGTTTCTGTAGGCTCTCAGGGGCACTGCCTTCCAGAAAGGACTGCCTGTTCCCTGGCAGGAAACTTTTTGAACCCCATCCTTTAGAGTTTTGTGTGGGCTCATTAAGTAGTCAGGAGAAGACACCATTCCCAGGTGTGAGTGATCATTGGCCCTGCTCCCCTTCCTCTTTTGCCTTTGTTTTTTTTCCCCTTTCTGAAGCCACCTCAGGGCGGCCTCAGGTTGTATAGGATAGGGTCTCTGCTGAGACCCTCCGGATCCTAGGAGACCAGAGGAGCAGGCGCAGCATCACAAGGGCACACTGGTTTGTGGTCTCATCACTGATTGGCAGGAAAGTTACTTTCTTCTTGTGACATTTCCTTTATCTGTCTTTTCATATAGCAACACACTGAGCCTTCAACCCTTAAAACATGTCTGCAGTCCCAAAGATGTCGTTTTCTGGACATTGTAAGAACTGGCTTCTGTGTTTTTGAACTGCTGTGTGGATGGCCTGGCAGCTGCCTGAGTGAGGGCGGGAGCTCTGGAAGGACCCCCTCAGTGGAGGAGTGGCACACTAATCACTGGGGTGACTCTGGGAGACCCCACCTGGTGTGGGGCTGGGCCTCTCATTGGTCCTTAGGACATCTTTAGTCCCAAGGGGCTGCCCACGAGGGTCTAAGCATGCATGCCTGTGCCCACCAGGATTGGCTTTCATTACCATTGATACAGATGGGCACAGGTTGTTGGACCCAGGCTGTGGAGAGTGGTGTGGTGGTGGAGGTCAAGCCTTTTAGTGAGCAGGCAGCCCTATCTGTGCCAGGTCTGTAGCCGGGGGATGACATGGAACCCAGCAGGAAGAAAGAAGGCAGTGAGTTATAGGGTGTGGCACTGCTGGCCGGCGGCACAGCTCTTGTTCTCGGGCAGTGGCAGGGAGGGCCCTGCTAGACCACATCTTCCAGGCCTCTGGGACCTAGAAGCATGTGAGGAGGCACAGCTGCTGGGCAGCCCAGCCCAGCACACACCCTGGGGGCTGTGGTCTGGCCTATCTCCACGGTGCTGCTTCCTGGGGTTGACTTGCTATTCTAATTAAGGGTGATTTTATATTTGTGCCATGTGTTTTCTGTCTCAAGTTTGCGGTGGCAGCATCGTGGTTGGATACAGACAGCACACAGCGGGCATTCTCATGCTCAGCCAGGGATTGGGTGGTGAGCATTAGCCCTTTCTCTTATGGATTTTGGCCTTTGAGGAAAAGAACCAAGTGGACTATGGTGGCCCCCTGAATTTAGTGGGGGTTAGGTTCTTTGAACACCTGAGAATTGTGAAAAGCTGCAAATTTCTGATAGGGTCAGAAAAATGCCGACAGGGGCCTTCTTTTATAGCTGAAACCTTAAGTAATGTGTCTCCCTCAGTTACATAATTAATTTAATTTAATTCATTTATTTATTTGTAGGACCAAGGATTGAACTCGGGCCCTTGCACTTGCCAGGCAAGTGCTTATTCTACTGAGCTATTTCCCCGGCCCTTCAGTTACATAATTAAAAAAAAAAAAAAAAGGTAAAGCCTTAGAAGGTGCAGGGCATTCTGACAGCATCTTGGGAATCTCAGGGCTTTAGGAAAAATAAAACGGAGAACGCAGTATAGCAACCTGTTATAATGTGGGGCTGTAGGCATATCTCCCTGGATGAGTTGCAGGGCAGCAGCCAGTCAAACTACACAGCTCTCAGATTGGCCACTTGGAAACATCCCTTCAAAAAAATTACAGAGGATATTTGTGGTTTCTGTGAAATTTCAGGGGTTTCCACAAACAATTACTAGTTAGCCCCCCCATCCCATGTGAATGACTGAGACTGTGAGCTCTGAACTGTGACTGTGACTCTGTGTGTGTGTGTGTGTGTGTGTGTGTGTGTGTGTGTGTACTAGATGTCAAATAGCAAGTTTCACAAGTGAAGTTTCCGTGTTCAAAGTGACAGGTGGCTGGTCCATGATTCTAGATGGATGGGCAGGTGGAAGAGCTTGTTTGAGGCACAGTTATTCCATTGGGAAGGATGGTAGTGCCATTGGGAGGTCGGCAGACGGCGTCGCAGTGGTCTGGGGCCTAGTGTGTGCACTTGGCAGTTAGATGCATGTGCACTGGAGCAGGAGTAGGGAGGGACTTGAGGGCCACTGTGAGCACTGAGGGGGGTCACATGGCTCAGGAATGGTCACATCAGCTCTGTGCAGGGTAGACAGTGGGTTCTTCCCCAAGGCTGTGGTTACTCCCGCTAAAGGAACAGGCCACTGTAAGTCTTGGGACACAGGCTGGCACCCCAGTGGGTCCCTGGGCTTGAGAATGAAGGCCAGCACCCTTAGCTGCGCGGCACCGGCCCTGGTTGCCACGGATGGGCTCTGCACCTGTCTCTGTGCTGGCTCCTGGGCCTCCTGGGGCCTGAGTGTCACTCTGGTCTGTCTCTAGCCAGCACTCAGTGCTGCTGCTGCTCCTTGGGGACACAAGGTTAATGAGGCGCTGCACCAGGGAGTGGAGGCACTGCGTGTGTCTCTGGGGACCCGTGCCAGGGTCTCCTGCTCCTTCCCTATGCAGCCTCTGGATGCAAGCACACCGCATGGGGAAGGCTGCTCCTGATCTGGGAGGAGTTGGCTGTCCAGCCTTACCTTCTCTGTCACCACCACTCCTGCTCTGCCATGCTCACAAAATCATCCACAGCCAGTGTGTTCTTGGTGTGGCACTGCCCCAGAAAAGCTTTATTTACCAAATAGGTGGCTGACAGAGTGTGCTGCCTCCATGTCAGGAAACTGAGATGGGCCTGAGTGCTGCTCAGTGGCAGAGTGTGTGCCTGGCATGTTGAGGCGCTGGGGTCTGCTGCTGCGATCCCTCTCAGAGAAAAAGAATACATACAGAATTTTTTCTCCCTTTGGTTTTCCAAGACAGAGTCTCACTATGTTGTTCAGGCTAGCCTTGGAGTCATGGTGATTCTCCTGCCTCAGCTTTCTAAATACTGGGATTACAAGTGTGCACTACCATGCCCCCCTCAGAAAACTGAATCTTTGGAGCAGCATGAGCTCCAGTCGTACCTTGTAGTTCTCTGTGCCTGCCCTGCCTCAGTTTCTCTCTTTTTAGTCTACCTGTGTAGGCTTGACAGTTTGGACTTGTAGTGAAGTAGCCAGGTCAGAGTGGCTTTGGTGAATAGGGACTTCCGGTCTGTTTAGGCCACGTGGACTTTGGGCCTAGGCAAAGGGCGGGGTGGGGAAGTGAGCATTGTCCTTGGGACTCATCTTGGACCGAGTCAGGCCTAGCATTACCTTTCCAGGACTGGCTGGGGGCCAAGGTGGTAAATATTTGGTTGCAAACCTAGTTGACAAATTTTAACGCCAGTAGCAGTGTTGGTGAGTGCAGATGTGCTCCGAGAACAGCTCGGAGAGGCGTGCCGCAGCCTGTGCCAGCCTTGCCCTCTGCACAGCAGGCCTCTGGGGAGCCCCCTGGAGCCCTGGCAGGGAGTGCAGGGGCCACTGGATGGCCCCCAAGATGCAGTTCTGTGCTGGCCATGGATTTTTGTCTTTTCTGGCCATGGATTTCTTTGTAGACTGGGAGCTCCTCAGGCATCTGGTGTTTGGCTGTTATGCTGTGAAATTTTTTTGTTATTGAGGCAGGGTCTTGCTATGTCACTAGGCTGGCCTTAGCCTCACTTTGTAGCTCAGCCTGACCTCAAACTCATGGCGACCCTCCTGCCTCAGCTTGCGGAGTGCTGGGATGCCTGGCTGCTGTTTCTCAGCCCCAAAGGTAAGAGAGCCTAATGTAGAGACAATAAAATAGCAACAGAGGACTCTGTTGCACAGAGCAGAGTGATTTGCTGTCATGCAGGTCATCCAGTGTGCTCTTTCCCGAGACAGGGAAGTGGCTCTTTGGGTAGGTTGTTGTGTGAGAGTGTGTAAGTGCAGTACCCAGGTGCAGGGTTAAAGCCAAACCATAATGATTTATCAGGGGACGGCAGAACTCTCCTGAGTTGGTAATTGTGTACTTAAGGGTTACTTGATACTGTCTTAAATGTATGGCTTGGAAATAAAAACAGTAAAAGCTTTCTACCCAGCTAGTTGGAGGTGGATGGCAAAACAGAGCAAATGGTGTATCAATGAAAAGTGATTACAATTTATTTTCAAGAAATGGTCCTCCTCTTCAGAATGCAAGTGGGTCTCCATGGTCTCTCCTCCTTTGTGAGTTTACCACTAAGTACAGCTCAGCTCAAACATGACCACTCCCACCCCTTGGTTGGAATACTTAGTGAGGGTCACTCCTCCCACATGGCCCCAGGGGCCTGTTGAAGTGCAGCCCTGGCCTTTTGTGTTTCCCCTAGTCTGGAGGGAGGGCAGGCGGTGAAAGGGGCCTGGTGGGCTTCTGTGAGTCCCAGGAGCAGTGGGGGTGGACATGTGGAGGAGCTGCCCCTGTGGGCAGCAGGGTAGAGGTGGAGCCAGCAGCCAGGGTGAGCTGCCCCTCCAGTTCCTTCCTCCAGGACAACTTCTGAGAGATGTGGAGGGCTGAACGTGGTTGGGTGTTCCTTGGTGTTAAAGGGTAATTCGATTTTTAGATGTTGCGGAGACATGGTAGGTTTTTTTAAATTTTTTCTCCCTCAGTAATGGGATTGAACCTAGGGCCTTCACGCTAAGCTGCCTAGGCTAGGCTCAGACTTACTATCTTCTCAAGTCTTATTTTCCCAGGTCTTGCTAAGTTGCCCCAGCCAAGCTGTGCTTGTGCACAGCTTGTGCTCCTTCTGCCTCAACCTCCCAAATAGCTGGGATTACAGGCTACCACCGTGCCTGGGGGCAGTTATGTTTTTAAAGGTCCTTTTACATCTGAGATGGACTTTTTTTCCCTTCTTCCCTGAGACAGGGCCTTGTTCTGTTACCTGCACTAGCCTTAACCCCTGGGCTCAGGTATTCCTCCTGCCTTGGCCTCCCAAGACTATACACATGCACTGTAGCACCCACTTCTGAAGTCACTGGTTTTGAGATGTAGTTGTCCTTGGGATCTTTTCCTTTGTTTGGTAGTATTGGGGATTGAACTGAGGATCCTGCGCTTGCCAGGCAGGCACTTACTCTACTGAGCTATCTCTCCAGCCTACCTTGGGATCTTTTCTAAAACATAATTGAGGCCCATAGAGTTGCACCTGTGGTGAAGGAGGCCAGTGTGCCTCCTGGTTGGAGAAAGTTGGAGTGACTGGAGGATGGGCTCCAGGGTCAGGAGGATGTGGAGTTCAGTGCCAGCTGAGTGTTGGGCAAAGGCTTCAGGCAGAGTCCAGCCCAAGGCCTCTGTCCCAAACAAGGAGGGCTGCATGGCCAGCAGTAGCGTGGGTGGCAGTTGGGTCTGAGATGCTTGCCATCGTTGAGCCAGTGGGAGCGTCTCGTGGGCTGCTTGCTGGACTACTTTGCCCCTTCTTTTTGAGGCAGAATCTCACTATGTAGTTCTGGGTAGCCTTGAACTAACTGATTCTCCTTCCTTAATCTCCTGAGTGTGTGTTACAATTTTCAGCTTGCTGTATATGTGTGCACGCACACGTGTGTGCACATGTGCGCGTGCGTGTGCGTGTGTGTGTGTGTGTGTGTGTGTGTGTGTTAATTGGGGGTGGAATTCAGGGCCAACATATTGAACTACATCCCAGCCCCTTTTTTACTGAGACACCATCTTGCTAAATTCTGCTGACTGGACTCCAATTCATCAGCTCTTTTTCTTTTCTTTCTTTTTTTTTTTTGAGAAAGGATCTTAAAATATAGGCCTTGAACTTGCAGCAATCCTCCTGTCTCAGCCTACTGGAATGCCAGATGATAAGCGTGCACCATCATTCCTGGCCTGGTAGAGGATGATTTTTATCTGAGTAATTGGTAAATAATGGGTTTGTCGCAAACTGGGGAGAGATGTGGCACAGCATGAAAATTGCCTGCTTCCTTAGAGTTTGTGGACTGCTCTGCACCTGGTGCACTCTCTGGCAGTGTCTCCAGGAAGAGGTGTTCGTGTCTGTCCTATGGGGGCACAAAGCAGTTTTTGGTCTTCGTGGGAGATCAGTTACCCCTGTATGTGCTTGGGTGTGCTGTTTGTTAAGCTACTGCTTTATGTCTGTTTTACATTGTCTTGGTTATTGTAGCTTTATAGTAAGTCTGGAGAACCTGGCTGTGTCACTCACACTGGTCCCTCTTTTTTTCACGACTCTGGGTCCTTTTCTTTTGCTCCTGTTTTTGGTGTTGGGGTTTGAGGTCTGGGCTTTTGCTCATGCTAAGTGTACCTGCTAATGCTGAGCTGTGCCCATGGCCTCACCAGAAATTTTAGAATCAGCTTATTTCTACAAATGCAGTCTGCTGGTATTTTTGTTTGGTTTCTCTGACTGAGACAGGGTCCTGCTGTGTAGTTCAGAATGAACTTGAAGTTATTGGGGTAGTTCGGGCTGACCTCCACCTCTTGCCTCAGCCTCCCAAGGGCTGGCATGACAGGCATGTGCCTCTATGCCCAGCTGCCTGAGTATCTTCTTCTTCCTTTATTTTTATTTTTTAAAGAGATAAAACCAGGGCTTATTAGAGATTTTTAGGGTGCACTCAAGGGGAGTATGAGTGCTGAGAGAAGTGAGATGCTTATGCTGAGTATTGGAATAGGGTTGTATGAAACCTGTACATCAGTTTTTTCTGTTTTGCCTTTTTAGTATAAGGGATTGAGCTCAGGGAGCGTTGGGTTCCATCTTTTACCCTGGTTATTTTTGAGACAATTCTCACTGACTTGCCTGGGCTGGCCTTGAATTCATAATCCTCCGGCCTGAGTGTCCCTAGTAGTTGAGATTGTAAGCATGTGCCACCATGCCTGTGTAAGGGCTAGAGCTCTACTTTGTTACTACCATGTAGAATCACAGCTGACTTTGGCACACGTCTGGTCCATGGCACTTAGCAATGGGAGCTATATCCTGCCAAATCCGTAGTCATTTGAAAACATGACGAGTCTGAAGTGCATTGACTCCACTTACCTGGCCAGTGTCCTTGATTAGCAGCACACTGTGCTGCCTATTGTCAGTTGTTTACCTGCACGCAAGTGTTGCTACCCCCATTGTGAGACAGGTGCCACCCCAGGACAGGGCATATGTTCGGGGTTGGAACACTGCTTTGTGCTGCTGTGCTGTCATCTCTGGACCATGTGGGCTTGAAGCCTGGGCTGGTGGCACTGACCTCAGTGCAGCAGAGCAGGTGTGGTGAGCTTAGAGCCTGCTTCTGGCTTCCCCACCAGGCGGAAGGGCCGGAGAATGAGAGTCCATGGTGCTGCTGGGCTTCCTGGCCTTGGTGGAACAGCGGCAGCGAGGGTGCTTCTGGAGGAGTGGGGGTCCCATGTACACAGCCAGCCCTGGCTGTCCTCTGTGAGGTCCTGTGTGCTCCCTGGTGCTCAGACCTTCCTGAGGTCATATGTGCTGTCCTTGTTTCACAAATTTTCCTGTGGGAATGTTTCTCACCATCTATGAGCTGTGAATTGCTGTGAACCTAGTTTAAAAATAAAGGTTTTCTATCAGAGTCTGCTCTTGGTAGTCATGTGTATGCAGAGATGGAGCTAGTGTGGCACCCTTTGATCTGGGACCTGGCTTGTGTCCTGGACACCTACCTGAGCCCAAACCAGTAGTGGAAGCCTGGGGCCATTCCACCTCTGTGACCTTGAGAACATCGCTGAACACTTTGTTTTAGTGCTGGACCCTGAACCTAGGGTCCTATGCATGTTCATGTCCCCTCTAGCACCAAGCTCCTCTGAGCCCTGCAAGTCTGAGCCTTAGTTCTGCTGTGTTGTGTGAACAGCAGGTAGCCCTTCCTGCCTGGGGATTGCACACTCCATGGAGAAGTCTCGTGAGGGCAGGGTGAGGTCTTCCACCACAGGTGCCTGTATCTTTGTGTTTCTCTCATGCAAAACCAGAGCTGCATCCCTGCGGTGGGTGCCACCTCCGCGCTCTCTGGCCCTGGAAAGTTCTTGCTCTCAGTGTGTCCATTTCCTGACTTAGAAAATGACACGATCCTGTTACCTCTAAGGTGGTGTAGGGATTCAGAGGTACGTGGTGGTGTCCACCGAACCAGGAGCACAGAACACATGCTGAAGCAGCTGCTCCGGCCTAGGGCTCTTTCTGTTGTTAACAGCAGTGCTATTAGAACCTGAGTCCCTTAGCTCTGGGTTTCAGTGTTGAAAAGCAGCAGGGCTCTGGCTTTGGGGCTGTCGTGTCTGGTGGGCCAGTGTCTGCTGCTTGGCCCTGTCTGGTTCATACCTCACAGCTGACAGTTCTCTGGTTCAACTTCGCTTGTTGGGGATCACAGCAGAGGCAAACCTAGTGGTGGAAAGCTGAAATTCGTTCCCCTGGGCCCTTCCTTGGAAACTCTGCATTTATTCCTCTGTCCTCTGCTTTAGGTCGGTCAGCACGTTGCTGCGAGTTGCCTTCTGACGTAGCTGTAGCCATGGCCCACTGCTAGGACCTGCGTGTCCTGTACCCAAGGGCAGGTGAGTGCTGGGGTTGGTATCTGGAATGAGGAGCTCCGGCTGATTCTGGCCCAGCAGGCCCCAGTCAGCATTGTGGACTCCTGGCTGAGTGCTCCTTGGGAAGCTGGCAGCCATCTAGGGGTGCAGGGCCCTGTGGGACGCATGCTATGTGCTTGGGTCACCCTCTAGGCCCAGGGCTCAGACATACATCATGATTGTTAGTCTCACGTTTGAAAGCCAAGGCAGAATGGGCTGGGCCTGGCCTCTCTGCAGATCAGCTGGAGAGGATTATCCTGGGGGCCTAGTGGTCCTTGCTCCAGCTGTGCTGTGATTGCACCTATGGCTCAGAACTCTCTTGTTTCTCATAGCCCAGAGCCCTGTGCTGTGCTGGTGCTTAGAGCTAGCTGATCCCTCTCTAGCCTGTGCCTCATGGGAAGCTGAGCTGCCCACCTGCAAGGAGCTGGTCATGTGACCTGGCCACTGTACTCTCCTGAGAAAACCAAACTTCCCTGCTGATTTAAAATATTTTTGTTTTGGGATATAATTTGCATGTCATGCAGTTCACCCACTTGAAGGTCATTTTTTTTTTTTTTTAAATTTT
>PVKN010012104.1:0-21060 GCA_004027915.1 Capromys pilorides
GTCAATATATTTGGAAGCATTATTAAAATTCATTTCAGTTGTTTTAAATTTTAAAAATACAGCTACTAGAAAGTTTACAATGATCTGGGCCTCATGTTTGTGACTCACAACCTACTGAGATTGGGCACGGCTGGGCCGGCAAGTTTTGGACTGCCTCATGATTGACAGGGCCCTCACACCATAATCTTTGATAAACATGGGTTTCTCAGTTACTTCTTGGTGCTTACTGGTGGCCTCCTAGATATTTGTGTCACTGGTAGGAAGGAGGCATTCCGGATGCCTGAAGCTTTTCTTGCTTTTGATCCCAGCAGTGAGCCATCTGGAGCAGGGCAAAGGGTCAAGTAGAGAGACCGAGGTCTGAGGAGCTCCGAGGGAGTCTGCCTGTGCTAGAGGAGGTTCTCACTCTCCCTTCTCATCTTCCTGTTGTGGTTGAATCTGGGAGGCTGGGTTGCCTGTGAGACAACGCGGCCCATAGGTTCTGTGTTGGATGCAGGCTTCGGCAACTTGATCCAGCTTGCGGTCTGCAAATAACTCTCAGCTGCATCCTGTCTCAACCACGAGGACTGGGGCAAGAATCCCATGAAAGCAAGAATTATCAGTTTATAGCGGAGAAACGCAGGATTCGCCTGGCATTAAGGACCTGAGCTCCAGCTCAGCCCCCCGAACCCTCCCCCACAAGCAGTGTGGCGATAGTGTGCGGGTGTGCTGGACTCACATTCCACTCCAAAAGACCAGCCCTGTACACCCTGGGATGTGTGTCTCTCCCTAAAGGCCTCTGTGTAGCACCTCCCCTAACCCCTTTGTGTTGGGGTGAGCCGAAGGAAACATGCCACACATCGCGGGGCTGGGAAGACCTTCCCCGGACACCTGGAATAGCTGTCAGCATCTAGCATTCGTGGAGATGAAAACAACAGTAAGCTTGGCGGTATGGGTTTTCTCCCCTTGAAATTTGCTTTCAACTTACTCCATTTACTTTGCAAACATACACTAAGTCACATCTGTGCATGGGTTCTATGGAAACACTGAGGTGACTCAGACTGCATAACCGTACAAGGTGCGTGCTGTGTGGAAGACTCGCTGTCGGGTCCCAAGGCAATGCTGGCATGAGTGGCGCCGAGACGTGGTATTGGCCGTGTGAGGAGCGAGCGAGCCTTGATGGTCTGCCTGGGCTGCGGATGTGTGGGTCTGATGATGTGCCCTGAGTCCAGCTGCTCTGAGTTGAGTTTTGGGGGCTGGGAGGGTACAGAAGATGCTTAGGTGGTCTAAGCAGGTAACTTTGGAGAGAGATCTGTTAGCCAAACTGTAAGACTTCTTTTCAAATGGCTAAAAGATATGAAATCGCTAGCCCATTCTGTTGTCCACCCCGGTAGCGGAGGTGACCGCAAGGCATGCTGTCACTGAGCTGTGCTCTCCAGCCTGTGTTGTATTTTATCTTGAGACCTGGCCAGACTCCACAGCCCAGGCAGTCCTGGGACGTGCCATCCCGCCTCAGCCTCCCTGGCAGCTGGTTTTGTACCTCTGGATCCCCCTCATTCAGGCTAAGTCTTTTTAAAGCAATGTTGGCTGGACATAGAATAGAAGCAGAGGAGGGAGAACTTCTGTCCGAGGGCGATGGTAGAGGACAAGTGCCCCCCATGTTTGGCATGATCAGCAGTGCCGTGGTTTCCCTGAGAATAAGATACCCTGGGTCACATTCTGGAGCCACTGCCTCCTGCCTGCTCTATTGTGGCGGCCCTGGGCCCTCTAGTCACCTGTCCCAGTGCCATCAGCTGCTTGCGGGGCCCCAACCCTTTGCGAGCTGAGCTGCAAGTGTCTGCCTCAATACAAATGAGCCGCAGCAGTAGGCAAGCTGAATGGCAAAGCCACCCCCCCCATGTCCCCCTCCTCCCTCCCCTCTTGTTTTCATCAAGCCCTCTTCACAGGCGCCAGCTGCCTTGCTAAAGAGCAGCTTCTATGCTGGGCTTCACCTGTATCCACCCCCAGCGCAGCCGTGAGCCCATAGTCTTGCTGTTTTGCGGAGGCATGAAGAGTGGAGGCAAGCATGGTGGGCCAGCGGAGAGGTATGCTCCCCTGCTTGTCGCTGGTGGGCCAGTGCAGTGCTCCAGGGCAGGGTCCAGACTTCTCCCTCAGCACCCGCCCCTGTAGGTACTAGCACAATGGTGTGGGATGACGGACAGGACCTTATTTCAGAGAAATGACAGCCTGGCTAGGCAGCAGGTGTGTGCTAGGCTGGGGCAGGGATAGGACTTCCATAGGCTGGCATGAGCAGGCAGCTTTCGCCCCCTGGACAGACCTAGTGGCTGCCTGCCCAGCAGAGAACCAGGAGACCCCCACTTCTTGGTGACCACTGACAGCACTAGGGCCCCTCTCATTCTGAGGACCTGCATCAGACAGGCTTTCCCAAATGGCTTATCTTCTCAGATAAGGTTTCATCTGTCCCTAGCACGTGGCCTGCCCCAGGCAGTGCCTTCATCAGCTACCCAGGGCCACTTTGCTCTGGTGGTTCTGAGGTTCTGGCTTCTTGGTAAGGCAAGGGCAGCGTTGAACTCAGAAGAACTCCCAGGTCCAGCTGACGAGAAACAAGTTTTCAAAGCTCACCTCCCTGATATTCTTAAGGCAGAGAATCCGTGGGACTGGCAGCTCCTCTCCCACCAACCTCTCTCTGCCTGTGGTGTCTGGCTCTGGGTGCCCTCCAGGGGCTGTGTATGTTGCTCAGACCCACCCTTTCCCGCAGAGCTTTTCCAGCCAATCATGACTTTGCCATCCTGATTCCAAGCCAATTCAATCCTCCAGACTTCTCTGGCACTTGGATGGTTTCACAGCTGGGAAAGGCTCCCAGACGGTGGTGGTGTATACGTGCACATGTGTGCAAGTGCATGTGGGTGCACACATGGATCGGCACAATTGTGCATGTGTGTGTTTAGGAGGTTGTGGGTGTGTGCACAGATATAACACAGGTAGACTGCTGTGTGCATGTATGTCCTGTGTGATGAAATGTGCGTATGCCTGTATGTGTGAATGAATGTATGTGTGCATGTTTTGTGGGGTGTGTGTGTGCATGTTTGTGCGCTTATATTGCATCTGCACAGGTATATGGTGAGCCATTGATGTATGTGTATATAAGTATGTGTCTGTATATGTGTTGTGGAGTGTGTGTATACATGTATGAAAATTTGTGTGTGTACATATATTCACATCTGTATTGTGTGTTGTGTGTACATGTTTGAATTGCACATGAGTGCATTTGTGGTGGAGTGTACTTTAAGTAGGGCATGGGGATGTTTGCATTAAACGTGTCTTGCGTGGTGTGGTGTTGCATGAATATGTGCTGGAGGGCGGGGATGTTTGTGTTGTGGTGGAGTGCGCGTGTGGGTTTCTGTGTGTGGGGTGCGGGAGGGACATTTGTGCGCATGCGCGTGGCTGCGTGCATGCACGCGGTTAGCCGCAGGCAGTCAGAGCTGGCGTGCGTGGCCAGGCCGGCGCAGACAGGGGCTCCGGGTCTGACTAGAGCTGCTTCATCTCAGGCCAAGTCCTTCAGCAGCAGAAGCCAAAGGGCCAAGCGCTGGTGAAAAGCCCTGATGTGCTACTGCCTCCCTCCACTGCCATGGGGACATTAAACCGTCAGCAATCTGGGACGCTGACGGCTGGTTCTTGGTTCTCTGCCTGGAAAAACAGTAGGCGCATAGTAAAACCTTAAATTCTAACATGTGTAAGTTATACATCTTATTTTCATTTTCAGGCCATGTTCCCCTCTGTAAGACATCAGGAAAAAATTACCGTCTGACTTCTAATATCTCAGTGGAGCATTTATCTCCCAGCTATGATAAGTGATCTTCAATATTTTTTTTCCTTTCAGATTAAGAAACAAATTCATTTAATTTTCTTTATTGAATGTGCTCCGTTCTCCCCACCCTGCCTGAGCCCCGAGAAGCACCAGCCGTTCCCTCTCCTCCCCGGCTGGTGGCTGCGCCCCTGCCCTGCAGGTGGGTGGGTCCCTCGCTGGCTGGCGTGGCTCTGCTCCTGAGGGCCTCGCAGTGGTTTGCTTCTGCCCACGGCAGAGTGACAGAGGGCAGCGGCCAGGCCTCTGGAATGTCCGGAGAGGTTGGCGCGCGGAGCTGGAGGGCTGTAACCTGAACCTTATCTGACCTCCCGGTCTCAAGGCCTGGTTTGGAGCTCTCCAGAGAACTGGCGGTCTCCCAGGCTGCAGAGTGGATGCTTCCTGCCCGG
The DNA here is from genome assembly GCA_004027915.1 of Capromys pilorides. Classification (NCBI taxonomy): domain Eukaryota; kingdom Metazoa; phylum Chordata; class Mammalia; order Rodentia; family Capromyidae; genus Capromys; species Capromys pilorides. The sequence continues at coordinate 4,228 of PVKN010012104.1, forward strand.
CAGCGGCAGCAGCAGCGCACGGCGTAACCGTGACTGCAGCCGCTGTGAGGCCTCGCGAAGGTCTCCTTTGCTCCTGCTACCAGAAGTGAGCAAGAGCTGGGCCAGGCAAGACGGCCCTGCCCCCCTACACACACACCCTTCCAGGCCCATGATGCTGCCCTGAGCGAGATGTGGGGTGCTCTGTCGGCTCCCTCTGAAGCACCAGAGGGCCACAGAAGTGTTCAACCCAGCTTTCCAGTCAGTTGCTTAATCACCACTATTACAAAATATCATTTTCTAATTGGGTTGTGTCATTGGAGGCCAAGAAGGGTGATTTGCCGTCTCCTTTGTGTGATTTCATGTCACATCTTCTGTGCACTCGGTGGTCAGGGCTGAAATCCTTCAGTAATCTATTATGCTGAAGTCCTTGGATTCTGATCCTCCGTTACTTTGCTATTCATGAGGGCTTGGGGCTTTAATAGAAAAGCTTAACACTACGTAACTGAGTCCTCAGTCTGGTTTCTTTGGATGCTACGGGATTAAGCCATGCTAGATACATGCTTTGCCACGGAGCTATGCCTCAGCCTGCACCCGCCCTTACTAGCTGTGTAACTCTGCTGGCACCCTACCTATCAATGTCTCCAGTCATTAAAAAGGAGGTGAGAACACTTGCTGTGCCCTTCGAGGAGGGCTCCGAGGAGGTTAAAACACAACAGTGCATGACAAATGCATGCCTAGCCCACTGGGAAAACATTTGTTTTCTAGGGAAGGCATCATGCACAATACTGGTAGGTTAAACAAAAGGTAATAACACTATGTCAAAAAATAGCATCCCTAGGCAGGCACGTGCCAAGCATCCGTCACACGAGGTGAAAGTCCAGTCACCACGGCAGACCCACGTGTTGTGCTGCTGTGGAGTAGGTGAGCTCGTGGCAAGGACTGGCAAAGGAGTCCAGCTGCCTAGCCCTCGGCCTGCTACTGCAAGGTGCAGCCCGATGTGGAGGGCTTCAAGGCCCTCCGCAGAAGGGCACCAAAGAGCTACCAGACATGTTTGAGTGCCTTAATTGTAGATTGGGTTGGGGTTTGCAGAGAGCACTGGTGGCAGCGTGGAAGGCGACGGCAGGGCTTCATCCTCGTCATTATGTCAGGTGGGGCTGGAAGCGCCACCCCGGCCTGCCTTTCTGAGGCTGGCGCCTGCAGTGATAACTGCCCTTGGGCTTTGTCTTCTCTCGCTCTAGAGAATCTCCAGTGGACTGCAGTGTGAGCAAATGCAGCAAGCTCGTGGGCACAGGCGAGTCCAACCCCATGAACTACAACAGCTACATGGATGAAAAGAATGGCCCCCCTCCTCCCAACATGACCACCAACGAGCGCAGAGTTATCGTGCCTGCAGGTACACTGGGAACCGGGCTCCCTGCCTGCCATTCACATTCCACATTGCCACGAATGTGTGTGTATGTGTATGTGCGTGTGTATGCACGTGTGTGCATGTGCATGTGTGTATGTATGTGTGCATGTGTGTGCATGTGTGTGTGTATATACGCATGCATGTGGAAGGGTAGGGAATGTCCAAACCTTCCCTGGTACCCAATCTCTGTGGAAATGCGAAACTGGGAAGGCTGTTCATCTCAGCTTATTCCCTAACGGCCATCCCAGAAGGGGTCCCAAACATCTCCAAAACCTTACAGTGCAGGCTCCAGATGGCCTGCTCTCAAACAGAGCACGCTGAAGACTATGTCAGTGGCCTGGTCCTTTGAGACAAGGCTGGCCCAGGGACTGGAGGCGAGGCAGCCACCACCCTGCAAGAAGCCCGTGGATCCCCAGACCTGGCTGTCCCTGGCTTCGAGGAGGAGGCCGGCTGCCGATGTGTGTCTTTCCCTGCAGGCATGTGCTTCCTGGCATCTGCTGGGTTCCACCTTTCCAAAATTACAGCCAGTGCTTTCAGTTTTAAAATAGAAATAACTATATTTATCAAATGGCACGCCTCCATGTGTGTGCCTCCACGAATTATGTCATTATGTAAAAATAGCCTCTTTTTCCTAGGTAATGGTGCTTTTGGTTATAGAAAATAAAACCATTGTTCAGTCCCTCAGCCCGTTGGCCGGACACTGCCCCAGCTAGCATCAGCAAGTCGGGCTGCCTGGGCAAAAACAGCCAGAGACCTGCCCTGTGTAGAGAGGGTGCCAGGAGGGAGGGCAAGAGTGTTCAAACGTCAAACAAAGTGAATAACAGGGCAGAGACCAAAACTGACCCTACCAAAATAGCTTTACCCAAGAGGCTAACTCTTGCCATTCGGAAAGGTGTAAATGCAGTTGTGTCTTAAAATGGGATTAGCCATCTCTCTAAAGTAATCCCAAGGAACTCGTTGCCTGTAATCCAAAGGCTGGTTTTGCCACAGCCTCTGCTTCCTGGCCACGGGCGTGTGTTTCTTGTGGGTAGCTGTGGCTCCGCATCCCTAAGACTCCAGCCACACCCAGAAGGTTCTAGGCTGCGTTCAGCGTGGCAGGCAACGGTAGGTGTGGGCATGCTGAGGCCAGAGAGGAGGTGCGCATTGGAACTGTTCTGAGCCGCGTAGGATTTAAGGCTGCTGGACTTCCTTTTTCCCCAGGTGGATGGGCTGACAGGAGAGGAGCATGTTCAGTGTTTTCCCTGTGCCAGGCATCACGCAGATTGCTTTCTCTCCGTCCCATTACTTACCCCATTGACACCTGGTCTCCCACTGCCCTCAGGAAAGCAGGCGGTGATGCATACATAGCCCAGGTGCATCTTCTGCCCACTCACACACAGTGAAATGACACTGAAACTAGCAGGGTGGGAAACCATGCTCCCAGGCAGAGCCGAACATCACAGCGGCCTTTGTCCATCTGGAATTGCCCCTCCTGGCCCCCGCTGCAACATAGCAGCTACTCACATTGGAAGGGAATCTGGAACGACAGGAGCACCCAGGACCCGGAGAAGGACTCTAAGCCGAGTAGGGTCACCATTCTGTTTTGGCTATCACTGAGACGGCACGTGGAGAGAAGGCAGCAGGGCCAGGCTGCTTGGCTGGCCCTGTCACCCTTGAGCAGGGTTACAGTGCTTTCAAAGGGAATCGCAGTGTGTCAAGCCTCGATGGGTCAAAGTAACCATAGCAATAATGCTGAAAGTAGTGTAAATTCCTATCAAGCTGTCTTCAAAGCACTTCACATAGTGAATTCATAACCTGTGGGTTGGCCTCATTGTTTCTCACTAGCTAGAGCTGTAAGTGCGATCCTCAGCCGCTTGGCTTGCCCCAGGTCAGCCTCTTGGACAGAAGGGAAAGTCTCACTTGGGCCATTTTACTCATCAAGACAATAAAGCATTAGTGGAACAACTGATTCAATTTATGATGGGATTTTTAAGACAAGTATAAATGAGAACCCTAGTTAATCACCAGCTCCATGGTCAGATGGGAAGAAACCAGGACTAAATCATCCAGGAAATACATTTGGAAGAGTTTAGCATGATCCAAAGTGGAAGATTTATAATTCATTGTGCTGAAGAGGGAGAGAAATAATATTGTGATTGAGCCCAACGCAAGGGAGGAAATAATAAAATAAAACATAAGGTCTAAAAATTGAATTCGAGGCCTTGCATGGTAAAAGTGATGAATTGGGAGAAGCAAAGAATGACTTAACACGCTACATAATCCAGCTCCCTCCAGGACATTTTATTCTGGAATTCTGAAATGGTGCAAATACATTTCCACTTACCAGTGGTCCGTGCCTAATGAAACTAACCAAGAAATGTATCTGGAAGAAAGAAACACATAGTTGCACAATGTAGCTCTAGAGGAACTTTTTTTTTTTTTCCTAGCAAAGTCTTTGAAATCCTCGGGTGAGTTCAGGCAGCATCCTGAGAAGGTGAGGAGGAAGGGTCTTTCAGGAAACCTTCCTCTTCAGAGTTCTTATTTCAGGCTTGGATCCTTACCAGCAAGCGGGGAAGAGACTGAACTTTTAAGATTCTAGTTTCCATCTGTAAAACAAAGATATCAAACCCATTTTGTAAGGCTTCCCTAATAAGTAAAAATGGGCCATGTGGAGGAGCTTGCACATAGCAGGATCTTATAATCGAGATATCATCAGTCACAGGGACCTTGATCTTGGCCCCCAAATCTCTCTGTGCCTCCCACCTCAACTTCTCCAGGCTTCCTCTTAGGCCTCCTGTCTTTTGCTAGTTCCTCCACCTTCTGTAAAATGCAGCAACCCTTCCCACATGCAGACAGAGCTGGGGACTTGGTAAAAGAGACCCAGCCCCTGCCACCCCGATGGTCTTATAGAACTAGGATGATTCAGAGAACCCACACCAACAAGGGTGGTCTGCATGAGACCTGAGAAAACCGCTGAGGTATTCATGGGCCCTGAGACAACAGAGTCAGCTTCCTTCCCCACCACCACTCCTGGTCATTCCAACCTGGCTCCCTGTTTTTGCCAAGAGACTTCACAGACTCTGTTGCAAGAAAGTGTGAGCTGGTTAAGAAAGAACACAGATACTCCTGCCAAAGAATGATGTCAAAGAAACCAGGCCAGATAGCACCTGAGAGCTACTAGCTTCCTTCCATGAAGGTGCCATGCCTCTCCTCCTCCAGGAAGCTTTATAGGATTTCCCAAATCTGTACCCAGCACCCCTGGAACTGGCACCACAGCATCTGGTGTTCAGTTGCTGCTTTCCCACCTAAATGTTCTGTGATGGTGGACCAGATCATTCCTGAGGACCAGAACCACATAGATATTCCCTATGGTGAACATGCTCAGGGTGTCCCTTTGGACCTCCCAAAGACTGGCTGCTGGTCGGATAGATGGGATCCAGACTGTGTCAAGTCTGCCTGCTCCGGAACCCAGAGGAACCTAGCACTTGTGCCCAGAGTGCACCCCACCCTTACCCCCTGGCTGAAGGGAGAGTCAAGCCCTCTGGTGGAGGCTTCTGCTGTTCACAGATACAGCTAAAGGGGCTTGCTGTTTCCAGTACAGTCCTCTACCTTTGAGTATGTAAAAACTCTAAAGATGTTGGGAGGATGACCTGGTAGAGATCTCAGCACAGCTGTCCCCAAAAGGAGAAAACCCAGATTGAACTGATGTGGAAGACTAATGCCACTGGGATTGCCAGGTGTGCAGAAGTGATCACATTTACATGCATATATAGATACTTTCCTATAGCCATGTGAAGGATCTGTATTCATTAATATACTTAAAAGAGAGATGGTTTCCCTTTCCAGAGACACTGGTCTCTAGACCTGTGGAATCGTGTTCATTTTCATTTTGATGCCACCCTCTCTTAGGGAGAGTTTTCAGTTGTCCTCTAAGAACTTTAAAGAGAATCTTGTCAAGGTCTGTAGTGAGACAGACAGCACCAGATGCCATGCAGCCAGATGGGCTGTTCTGGAGAAACCATCTGGATGGGAACTGGGAGAGAGAGAGAGAGATGGAAAGGGAGAGAAAGCAGAGGAGAGAGAGGGAGGGGGAAGGAGAGAGACACAGCACAAGAGAGGGGAGGAGAAAAGGGAGAAAGACAGGGTAGAAGGGCACAGAGAGGAGAGAAGGGCAGGGTACAAGAAAGACAGGGAGAAATTGAGATAAAGAGACAGAAGAAGAGAGGAAAGAGGGAATAGATAGAAAAAAGGGAAGAGAAGCTAGAACTGGGAAAAGGAAGAAAAGAGAATGAGAAAATGAGGAATGAAAGAATGAGGAACAGAGGAGAGCAGAGTTGGAGGGAGGGAGGCAGAGACAGGAGGAAGAGAAGGAAAACATGGAAGGCAGAGGAAAGGGAGAAAAGGGGGCTTCCTGGGCTGCATAAGTGGAAGCCTCTGCTGACCTGTTCTGTCTTCTGCAGACCCCACACTCTGGACACAAGAGCACGTGCGGCAGTGGCTGGAGTGGGCAATAAAGGAGTATGGCTTGGAGATCGACACCTCCTTCTTCCAAAACATGGATGGCAAGGAACTGTGCAAGATGAACAAGGAAGACTTTCTCGGAGCCATCTCCCCCTACAACACGGAAGTGCTGCTGTCACACCTCAGTTACCTCAGGGAAAGTAAGTACGGCCCCGCTGCCCAGTGCAGGAGAAAGCTCTGTCAGTGTTCTGGGCTCCTGGGGAGCAAACCAGGAAAAGTAGGTCCATGCCCCATATGGCTTTCTGGGGCAGAAGCCCACGGAACGGTACCACAAGGGCTGGAACCTTGTCAAGGTTGTGGGACTCCTACAGAACCTTTGGGGGGCAGATCCAATCCCAAGATGTCAAAGGAAACACAAAGGGAGTAGAAAAAAATTAGAGGATGACCTGGGGCTGGCGGTGCTCCCCGAAGGCTGGTTCCCGTGAGGTTCCCTTCTGGAAACCATGTCTGCCTATAATTCTACAGAGACAATACCTTGGTTGGTGTTCTCTTAAAGAACAATTCAAAGTGCCCACAGCAAACTCTCGGCTCATCCATTTGGGTTTTAAATCTTTGAAAGCTGATAAAAATCCTTGTATCCTGTTGTCACTCTGGTCCTTCTGACTGAGGCTTGTGGGGTTTAGAAGGCGTTTTTCTTGCTGTGAGACACAATATGTAAGACTCACGATGTGAAGGAGAGGGTCATCTGGGCCCACAGTTTCAGAAGTTTTAGCCCAGGCCTGGCTGGCTCATGCATAGAGGAGGCAGGCAGCATTGTGGTGGAAAGGCCTGCCACAGAAGGAGAGTAAGAAGGGAGGGGCCTGGGAGGAAGATGCACCCTTCCAGGTCCCACCCCAGTGATCCACCTCTACGCAGGCCCCACAGGCTAGTAGCACCCTCAGCTTTTGAGCTCATTAATAGATGAACCCACTGATGAATGCAGCACCCCGTGACCCCGTCACCATTCAAAAGCCACACCTTGGAGCACAGAAGAGTACTGGAGGACAGTGTGGATCCAAACCATAGCACAGGCAGAGCAGTTGATGCCAGCTGTGTGTTAGGGCCTTCTGGAAGCTTTCCCCTGGTGTGGCCTCCAGAACAAAAAGAACTGTGGAAGGGAGCGACTCTATCTAACATGAGGCTCGCTAACACCAACCACCTGACCGTTTGACCAGGTTTCATTTGGTATGGAACCTGCACAGAGAAGAGGGGTGGAATGCTTTGGACCTGCTAATCACTCAGCCTTGACTCTGCATCAGAAATCTAGGTGGAAAGCTGGGATGGCCCTGCATGGTAAAGCGTTATTCTGTGGCCTGGAGGGGCAGGAAGTTGAAGCTACAGGAAGACAGAGGCTGGCTCACCTAACTAAGGGCTCCCCATGGCTGGCGGTGTCCAAAGACAGATGGGGCAGGTTCAGAATGCAGTGCTCACTGTGAGTGGCCGGGGCTGCTGGCTGTCTGACAAGGATTAAGTTCGGGAAGGTTGTGGATGACTGGAAGTCACACTGAAAAGCTGTGGTTCTTGGGCAGCACCCATGAAACTGGTTTTCCTGGTCTCTTGGGCTCTGGGTTGATTTGCCCCTCGCTTGCTTTCCATTGCCCACTGGGCTTTTAACTTGCCACCTTTCTAGTTCAGTGTGCTGGGGATGGCAGAGCACACTGGCTGGAAAAACTAAGTCAAAAGAGCCCTTTAGAAGTTTCTGCCCGTGCCTGCGGGCTATCCAATCACCTCCCCGTGGTGTCTGGTAACCAGCGGGGAAGAGTGGATGCTGGAGTGTGCATTAGCTCCAGAGCAATGACCTCATGTCTGACTCTTGCTGCACTATGAGGTCACCCCCAGAAATAAGTTTCATACAGGGGGCCATTTCACTCACTTTTCCTGAGCTTTGAATGATTAGCATTTTCTAATCTGTATTTCTGAGCTTTCAAGTGTTTTAAGATGGAAAAAATAAAGTTCTTTGAAGAGACCTCTGCAATGATCTGGGCAGAGTGGGGGCAGAGGAGGGCACAAAGGACGGGACCGAGAGACCAGTGAAGCAAAGCATGGGCCACTTTGCCTTTTCTGTGGCTTCCAGAGTCCTGTGTGTCAGGGAGTGCAGGGGTCCTTGACTCTTTTATTTCTTCATAGGAGAGGAAATTCAGCAGCAGGTATATACTTTGAATAGCTAGAAGACACAGTAACTTGGGGCTCTGTAGTGGATGCCCTTGCTGGGAGGGTGATCGAGTACATTTAGATTTGATGAGGCAGTGTGGCCCACAGGTCTAGCTCTCAGACCTGTCCAGAGACAGCCCTAGCCACCTGTACTTCCCATCATCCAAATGTTCAAGAAAAGGACACCAGAGTGAGATCAACACCCGCTGCTCAGAAGTCCTGGAAGGTGCTAAGGTTACGGGGACCTCTGAGGCAACTTTCCCTGTGTCACCTGGCAAGCGTAGGCAGCAATTTCTGCAGCAGTCATAAAGAAGGGAGGGGTAGAGTTCGACATTTTGGAAGCATAACACAGCAGGAAAAGTGGACAGATTGTTTCTGTTTAAGAATATATACAGATATTGAAAAAAGATGCCCCCCCAAATGATAAAACGTTTCCAAAAAGAGGGCTGGTTAGTGAATCAAATTTCCAGAGTTGAAAGGATGTATACTTCAGCCACTATGTGGAAGATCTTCGAAAATGCAGGGCAGATTGCCAGCCCTGGGAGGATGGTTCGGTACATCTATAAGATGCAGGGTCACTGTGGCCACTGAAATGGTTGGTGTGAAAAAAACATACGAAGTGTTTATGACAGAAGTTGGAGTGCAAAAGCTTACTTTCTATAAAGTGGTCTGTGCATTGACATAAAAATCACGTCTGTCTGCCAAAACAAAATAGATGCATTCGGTTGAAAACAAAAATCTTGCTCCAGCATAATTTTGTAACATAGTCTCTGGAGGGATCTAATGAGCCGCAGAGGAAAAGCCTTCCTGATTTGTGCTTCTGCTCAGCTAGGTCTCAGACCGGGGTTCCAGCCTGGGTGTGGGTTGGATGGTGGAGGCTGCCAGGCCACCCATAGGCACCCATGGGCAGCTGACCTTCAGCTCGCTGGCTTGCTGGGCATCTCCTCCAGCCCGCCGTGCCGTGAGACCTCTTCCTGCTTTTCCACACTGATGGCCAGGGTTCTCCTGTGTCAAGAAAGAAGCCTCATGCGTGGGGAAAGGGTCCTCGTGTTTGTGCTTGGACACCTTGTGCCTTTGTTGGGGACACAGTTGGGCTGCAAAACGTGCCCTTGCGTGAGAGCTAGAAAGAAAACAGCTGGGCTCCTCCTGAGTACAAACGTTGGGAGGAGCAAAGCATGAAGGAAGCAGGGAGCGAGCCTCAGAGCCCTGAGGGTCAGTGTAGTCAAAGTGAGTGGCGCTTTTGGAATCTGATCTTCCTGGAACTTGGCTGTGAAAAGAATACCTTCAAGCTACGAAGTTCTGGCATCAAACACACACGTTCTTGTTTGTTTGTTTGTTTGTTTTTGAGATAGAGTCTTGCCATATAGTTCAGGCTGTCCTTGAACTCACTATGTAGCTCAGGCTGGCCTCAAACTGAGGCGATTTTCAAGCCCCAGCGTTCCCAGTGCTAGGAGTATAGGTGTGGACCACCACCACCACACTCAGCCAAATGTGCACTTTCACAGAAGGTGTTCTGGTTATCTTGGAAGGGAGCTGAGCTTTTCAGTTGCACAAACCAAATGTGAAATTAAAAGATGCATTTTCAGCTGGGTTTGGTGGCACACCCCTTTAATCCCAGCACTCAGGAGATTGAGGCAGGAAGACCTCAGCAAGGTCAAGGACAGCCTGGGCCACAAAGTGAGCTCAAGGCCGTCCTGAACTGAATAGTGAAAGCCTGTCTCAAAAAGACAAAAAAGACATCCAGATTTCCTATTAGCTATGTGCTGGCCACGTGTGCTAGCCGGTAGCTGGCCTGCTGTCCATAACCTGGGCATCTTGACTGCTCCTTGCAGAGTGGCAGTCTAACATCAAATCTGAGCAGGACTCGAGGTCAGGATCCGCCGAGGGCACCGGTATTCCTTGAGGCTGTTCTGACACTCCAGGCTGTTACCTGCCCAGGTGTGATTTCAGTAACACATACAGGCGCCCCCTTGTGGGCAGCTGTTCATGATCCCCACCTGAAAGTGCATGCTCCGAGGCCTGGCTTTCTCCAGAATCAGCTCTAGAGCGTCCAGCCAGAGAAAAAGCTTCCGACATGGCCAACAGCCAGCTCTCTAGTCTCACAGTGCAGTCGACCCTGTGCCTGTTGACCAGAGCCAGCGACAGCAGGAGCAGACCTGTGCCATGGCTTTCGCCCCTTCTCAGCTTCAGATCCAGCCTCACGGGCACTGGACTCACCCTGGGGCCTCCCCACTGAGGCCCCGATGCCTTCTCTCCAGCTTGTGCTACTCTTATTTGTACCAAGCTGTAGAAACGTGGCCTCTTGGGACGAGGCAGAGTAAGCCGACCCTTCCCCCACACTCACACTCCACACCCCAGCCTGAGGTACCCCAGCCCTGCCCCGGGCATGACTGGCAGCCGGCCAGAGCCCTCTCAGACACCACCGGGGGCAGAAGCCATGCTTGTTGTGCAAAGTGAGATTGGGCCTCTGCAGAATGAGACAGAGAGGCCTTCACGGGCTGCCCCAACTGACAGTTCAGCCTCAGGACCACTCAGCGGAGTTGGGGATGTCCGGGAGCCCAAAATCTCCTGGACAGATACCTTAGGAAGATGGGTCATTTGTTGGCTTGTCTGTTTCACTTTACAAATGAGTTGGGTTTTTGGGTCCATCCAGGACTTTCAAATTGTGGTGGATCCAGGGAACAGCATGTATTCCATGACAGGGAGACCACAGAAAAGGTATCTGTCTTGATTCCTATTTTTAATTTAAACCTAATGGAAAACACATTTTGCCACTCATAGTCTCTCCACCTGCAACCACACGGGGTCGGGCAGAGGTGAGGGGCTCAGCCAGGGATGCTGCTGAGGCGCTGTGTTATCCCTCCCGGCCTGGGGCTTGAGTGGGAAAGGAGACGAGGATGCCAGCAGGACAAAGGGCAGACCGCTTGCGCTCCGAAGCCAGGCGGGCCTGCTGTTCAGCGTGCAGAGCCTCCCACCACCCCTCAGCTGGCGCTATTGAGTGCTGAGAGGAGAAAGGGCCACGGACTCAATGGGCTGTGAGGGACGCTGTGGCCGCTATGGAAACAGTGAGGCCCAGACAAAGACTCTGGCACTGGGACCCTTGTCTGCCTGCTCCAGGTGCCCAGGCTGAAAAGCAGGTTAGGTGGAGGGAACGCAGCTCAGAAGGGAGCCCGGATGCCGCCCACCCACAGAGCGTGTCCTGCCCCTGTTCTTTTCACACCCTGGACGCTGCGTCTGGTGACAGGCAGATGCATGATAGAAATTGCGTTTTCCTCATGCTTTTACTCTAGGGAGGCCTGCTGCTTACTGCAACACCCACCTCATGCTTTTTCAGAGCAAAGATGCCACCTCAAAATAGACACACACCTGTATGTAGATATACAACACACACACATACAACATACACACATACATATACATACATGCAGGCTATACAAGTACTTAGGAAGAGAAATGCTTCACTGAAGTACAACATACAAAGAATTGCAGAAATTACAAGCCAACAATGGGAGAAATATGAAAAAATGCATTCAGCCACTCAAAAGCACAGCTCCCAGGCCAGGAAGTAGAATAGATGCCCCTGTGCCATCTTGTCACTGCCTCCCCTCCCCTGGGTACCCACCATTCTGCCTCCCAGGCTGTGTGAGATTTTGCCTGTTGCTTTGATCTAGCCTAGATGGAGGCTGTTGTGGCTGCTGGGCCGAGGACAGCAGGAGATCTTGCCTCCTGTGCCTTCCGGCTGTGGGATCCTCAGGCACTAACCTGACTTCTCATCTGTGAGACGTTGCAGCTTTGGCTCTGCAAGGATGAAGAGAGAGAACAGAGAGAGGGGTCTGGCACCACCCGTGGCCCAAGAGCATTGGCTTCTCTCCTCCCCATTATTGCCAGCTGACTCTGGTGTCAGGAAATGCCAGGAGCTCAGGGGCGCTAGATCACCTCAGGGCCAGCCCCAGAGACCGTCAAAGTATAAGGAAGAGGTCCAGGGCCACGGAGCAGAAAGGAAGATTCCAGGAAGCGTGGTGCAGACAAACTCTCTGCAGCAGGGATTGAGTGCGATGCTGGGGATGCACCTCAGGGCTATGCCCAAGTTCGTGGGCGCAATCTCAGCATAAGACAGGGAGAGAGAGACAGACAGACAGACAGACAGACAGACAGACAGACAGAGACAGACAGAGACAGAGACAGAGACACAGAGACAGAGACAAACAGGGACAGAAAGAGAGAGACAGAGACAGAGAGAGACAGAGAGACAGAGACAGAGAACAACAAGGTGGCAGTGGGAGGGTGCTGTGCCACCCTCTCTGGCCTGAAGACCTGGTTCCATAAAGTTTGCAAAGAGAAAACAATGCGGGGTCTCACATTGGGAGAGAGGCCGGGAGCCCCTGGCTAGCCCCTCCTGGAAGGAGACTGTGTCGCCTTCCAGGAGTGAAACTTGAACCAAGAACAGTCTTGGGGCAAAATCCTTTTCCTAGGTTACCATGAAATATGTATTTCATGCAAGCCTTGGAGAGGTCAAATGACCCTTTCTCTTGGCTTTCTGGGAGTTTCCTGCGGAATTCACGTGCGCCCGGGAAAGACCTTTCACCACGGGGGAAATTTAATAAATGCGGTTTATCTAAGCTCCGTGCTCTCGGCTCGCTCTGCGCTCAGGACTGGCCGCTTGCTCCTCAGAGGCCATCATTTTTCTTTATTTGCTGCAGCACCGCGGCTTCAGCCTGAGGGAGAGAGAGTCGGGGGCAGCGAGGCAGACATTCTTGGTCGGCCTCCTGAGAGTTTTTTTTATATATATTCCCTTGGAACATTTGATTCTGTTTCTTAACCTCCCTCCAGTCATGGAGGATTATTTCTTATTGCAGCAGAACCCATTCATAACTCTAATTCCAGAGGACGACATGCATGCTCAGCAAGCTTTAGGATAAAGAGTTTTATTGTGCGGAGCTGTGGTGTCTGTGGGAGGATGGATATAAAACAGCTATTTATTCAGCCCTTCTTATGAGCCAGGTTTGCTCTGAGCTCTTGAAATGTGTGATTTCACTGAATCCGCAAGACTACAGTGTCTGGTGGGTGTTGCTGTTAGCCTGCTCTACAAATGAGGAACCTGTTGCTCACAGAGAGGAGACAGATGGGTAGAAGTAGCCCATGCCAGGCAGTGGTGAGAGGGAGTATAATTTTAAATTTTCATTTGCATAATAACCTATACTAAAATGAACTTGCCTTGACCACAGTTTGTCATGGATATTCTCGAGCAGAGAACTACAAACATAGCTGGCTCATAGATGTCCCATTTGTGCCACTGTGTCATCCATAAAATGTTGTCTTCATACCAGAACTTCAGTACATAGCAGCCTCAATCTCACCTCCGTCCCTCCCTGGTTTGCACCTGGAGCTGTTTCAGAACCAGACACAAGAGTCCCCCAACTTAGAGGTCATGAGCCAGGGCCATTGAAGGATTCTTACAAAATCATCCCATTCTGGTCCATCCCTGTGGGCACTCCACCAAACGCCCACAGCTGGTTGAGGCCCAGCCCTTTGCTGCTTCCCTACCAGGACTGGACACTAAAAATAGGCGTGTCTGACAGCCTGTCCCCAGCCTGGCACTGTCAGTGCCCTCAGCTGCAGCAGCAGGAAAAGGGCTGTTTAGAAAGACTTTCTCAGCCTCGAACACGTGTGTCAGGCTGACGGAGTCTGTTGTGCAAACACATCCCCGTCTTAGTTTTGGTGATTATTTAAGATTTCCCTCAGAATAATCACAAGGAAGCTCCCCAGGTGCCTATATTTTATGAAATGAAACCCTTAGGTTCACTTTAAACAAAGGAACAAATATAGATTTAGGAAGAAAAGGAGCGTGTGTTTTATATGCAATGACCACAAAAAGCGAGCATTCCTTCCCAATGCCTAGAGCAGGCATGGTGCGGCCCAGGTGGACACTAGAATTGAGAATACTCTGCACCAGCACTCTAAGATGAAGACAGTTCAGGGCACTACTCCCTATGCTCAGTGTGTTCCCTTTAATGAAGGTGAAGGAGGACAAAGCTCCCCTACTTGTAGAATTACGATCCTTCAGCTCCCCAGTTTCCAGCCCAGCACCCAGGGATGAATGTCCAAGCTCCTCGCCCCACCTGTAAAGTGAGCTGTGTGTGCATAAACCCTTAGGCTTTCACAGCGGGAAGGGACAGTGCTAGGTGCTTGGTTGTCCTCCAGGCTATGATGGACCATAAGCTGCAGGCCCAATCTGGCCCGATCTGGCCCAGGAACCAAACAAAACAAGAACTAAGAAGACCGTACTTGGCCCACACATTCTACAATATTTACTAACTCATCTTTATTGAAAATGTTTGCCAACCCCAGCTCTCATTCCACTCTTTCAGTTTTCTGATGAAGAAAGCAATGTCTAGACATGCGAAGTCACTGGCGGGCAGTCAGGGAGTTGAGAACAGAGTCAGGACTGAGCCAGGTTTACAGGGTCTCGTCCTCTGTCCCTGCCAGGACATTCATGACATCACGCCCAAACCTTCAGGATAGAGACCTGACTGCTCAGGAGGGCCTGGCCTTGTATCCCCACAACCTTCTGTTCTGACTAGCTGTGACCCAACTCCATTATGGCTCCAGGCAAATGGGCTGTGGTAGCTTATCCCCCTCTCCAGGAGCCCTCTGCTCTTCTCCTTCTCTCTTCTTCTTCCACACTCATGCCTTATGAGAAGTACCTAGCACTGTCCCTTCCTGCTGTGAAAGCCTATGGGTTTATGTACACACATTTGTAGTCCTACACTGCACTGCAAAGAAAGAAAGAGAGAGAGAGAGAAAGAAGGAAAGAAAGAAAGAAAGAAAGAAAGAAAGAAAGAAAGAAAGAAAGAAAGAAAGAAAGAGAAAGAAAGAGTCTGGGTTTTAACCCATATTGGCTTTCTGTCACTGTAACAAATACCTGATGACTGGGGAGATAGCTCAGCAGCATAAGCACCTACCTGGCAAATACAACATCCTGAGTTCAATCCCTGGTACTGTAAAAAAACAAACAAACAACAACAAAACCTAAATACCTGAAATAGTCGGCTAATAAAGGGAGAAGGATGATTTGGGTAGAATTTTAGAGATTTCAGTCTGTGAGTGACTCTTGCTGCTTTGGCCCTATGGTGAGAGATCTTGGAGGAAGCTCATGGTGGAACAACTGCTCACCTCATGGATGGAGGGAAAAAGAAGAGGAGGAGGAGAGGAAAGGGTTCCAGCACACAGACCCTTGGCAGACCCTGCAGACCCAGACCCTGGCATCACGTTGGCCTTCTTTTTCCCTTGCAGGTTCGCTGCTGGCCTACAACACGACCTCCCATACAGACCAGTCCTCACGGCTGAGTGTCAAGGAAGGTGAGTTGCCGTCTCGCACCCTGACGTGCTCTTCAAGGCGCGATGCCACCCTATATGCTGAGACTGGGAGGAGGACTTCGGGTCTGTGCGCCCCCTTGCTTAGGCGCCCCATCTTTTCTAGCACACAAATCACGAAACTCGAGTTTTTACCATGTGTGCCACCGTTGTAGAGCTCAATCTTTCTGGGTTGTGGGAAAAGATACCCAAAGACTCCATGCCTTGCCTAGGGTTACATTTTGATCACACCAGACTTTGTGTTTCCTGTTCATGCATATGATTTGACGATGACCCTAACAATTAATAAAATACATAGATGATAGGGTGAATCTGCTTGTAAAACTTCTTGTTTTCAGTGGAGTCCTGTCACACCTCAGCCTGGCCCCCTTCTGTGTCAGCTCTTGCTCCTTTCTGAATTCAGTGTATTGAATCCTTCCATGAAAACTGCAGGTACAGTGGCTCATGCTGCATTCTGAGCCACATGTGGCCAGATGACTTATTTTAATATTGTATTGCAAATGTCTATAAGAGAGAGTATTTACTTCATGATAAACACATGGAGGCCAGGGTGTCTTTGGCTTACTTTGGGAAGACACTTTGTCCCGGAGCCTCAGTTTCTTGTCTGCTATGGGGGCTGAAGCAAGACAGAGCCAGACTCTGACTGAGCTCTTGGCCCTGGAGGAGCAGGCCAGGAGCTCCAGCATGAGGGCTGGGGCCTCATCTGCAGCCAGTCTGCTTGCCTTTGTTGTATATATTTGGTTTCACTTCATTTGTGGATTTGAAAGGAAGTGAGAGAGGGAGGAAGAGATGCTATCAGTGGAGGAAGAGAAAGACAGAGGGAACAAAGCAGACAAAACTTTGAACTGTCGCATGGGGATCCGCTGCTACGAACGGCAGCATCCTCATGTTAGAAGGACCCAGAGGAGCTCTGGGGCAGCAGAGACGATGGGAGATTTTCTTTCTTTCTTTCTTTTTTTTAAATTTTTATTTTAAAGAGTAAAAATAGCAGAATCAAAGATAGAAAAACAGTAACAAGCAAGAGTTCATCTAGTACAGAATTTCAGAACAAGAATAAAAATTTAACAGTGGTTCTATTACACAATTTCATCATCAAATCTGTTCAGATTAATAAATAGAGGTATATAAGATTGGTCAAATAATTAA
The DNA here is from genome assembly GCA_004027915.1 of Capromys pilorides. NCBI lineage: Eukaryota > Metazoa > Chordata > Mammalia > Rodentia > Capromyidae > Capromys > Capromys pilorides. The sequence continues at coordinate 20,765 of PVKN010012104.1, forward strand.
ACATTAACACTTTCAATAAACCTTAGTTTTCTTAACTCTTCCAAATGCATTTTGTGTTTAAGTCACTCTTCTAAAAAAAAAATAGGGGTTGAGGATGCAGAAAACGCAAGGTCCTGAGTTTGATTCCTGGTACTCTCTTACCAAATTTATTTATTTATTTATTTATTTATTTATTTATTTATTTATTTACTTATTTATTTATTTGTTTGTTTATTTGTTTGTTTGTTTTTCTTCTTTTGATTTCTTATACTAGGGAGACTATACGATATTTGCATATGTAGTTCTGGTTTATTTCA
>PVKN010012105.1:0-21155 GCA_004027915.1 Capromys pilorides
GTCATAACCCATTCTCTTGTCAGTCACTAGGCCAATGTGTATTCCCAAAGAAGTGTCCTTTCTCCTGACTCTCCTGTGTCCTCACTCGTCCCTACTGCAGGCAGGACTTACATCCTGCTCTGATAGTTAACCAGGAATGGAGCTCAAGGAGGGCATGGCTTCTTGCTTCCTTTCCCTCACCTGCCTATGACACCTGGCTTACTGCCATAACCTGTCTTATTGTCTATGTAAAAATCTGGCCTCTCGTTTCAAAACTTCTTGAAATGCAGGGACTGTGGGGCTGTTTCTTTGTATTTTGCCTGTTTTACACTCAAAGTCTGCTCAATAAAGGCTTAAATAGAGCCCAGTCTACCAGCTGTTCCTAAAATCCTCACTATTCCATTAGCCCCCAATCTTTGGCTTCCAAGGATCATTCTCCAAAGGTGCCAGGCTACCTGCTATATTCCCTAAAACCCATCCTTCCATATCATGGGGCACCCCACAATTTATAGGCTATATAGTGCCCTGTTGCTTGGTCAGACGCTAGCACAGATACTGCTGCATAGATATTATTGTTGTGGACAGAATCTTGCTATGGAGATCAGGTCAGCTTTGAACTCAACAACGTAGTTTTGGCTGGCCTCAAACTTATGATAATCCTCCTGCCTCACCTTCCCAAGTGTTGGCAGATATGTGTTCCACCATGCCAGGCTAAGCATATGATCAACATTTAAATCAGTGGTCTCTTAGTAAAGCAGAGTACCCTCGTCAAGTTTTGAGGTATAGTTTGCAGGTTTCAGGCTTGTCATGAGGCAGCTCATCACGGTGGCAATCAAGAGAAAGGAAGAGATAGGGTCCCATAACTCCTTTCAGGGGCAATGTTTTTTCCTCTTGGTCGTATTTCTTCTGAGAACCCTGATGACACCACTACTGGCTTGATCCCACCTTGCCCTGCATCCCTCTTGTATCCACAAGTCAGTCACTTGAACTCCACTGCCCCTGAGTTTTGTTCTGGTTGTGTTTAGCAAGTGTACTCTCAGGACTAAAGGACCCTGGTCTGTAGTCAGAAACATAAGAGGCCTGGAACACAAGCCCAAGAAACACAAATCCAGGTTTTATTCTTTTGGTTTTTTTTGGTGTCGAGGACCAAACCCAGGGCTCCAGATCGCCAGGCAAGCATTCTGTGCTGAGTCAAATCCCTAGCCTGTTTTAATTTATTTATTTATTTATGGCGGGACCGGGGTTTGAACTCACAACCTTGAACTTGCCAGGCAGGCATTTGTGCCATAGAGCTATCTCCCCAGTGAGAGACACAAATCCAAATGAATGCAGGTCTTCTGTGTCATGGGCCTTATAAAAGCAAGACAGCAATTCCCAAGGGTACAGAAAGGGGCATCAGAATCCTCTGCCATTAAGGTTTTCAGAGTAGCCAAGCTGAACCTCCAGACTATGCCAGTGACTTTTAGGTCCATGCCTGGGTGAGGTGACTGATGTGCAGAGTGGCCTGCAAAGGGGACTTGGGGTTAGACTGCAACTACCTACAAACTTTTTTCTTCTTCTGAACAGAGAAACAGACCAAAAACATGTGGCAAGCACAGCACCTCAGCAAGAAACCTGGGCTTCTTGTTATTTGGCTGACAGAATTGTGCCCAGGACACACAACAATCAGCAGTTTACTGGGTCAGTGGGCCAAAATCTGGTATAGTCTCACTATGAAGCTTGTACTCTACTGATCCTCCTGTTTTCAGCCTCCCCAGCACTGGGATTACAGGTGTGTACCACCATGCCTGCTAGGATTAGGCTGACTCACTGTGCTGGGGGGGTGGGGGGCATAATAGCATGTGGTTCTGAGGGTTGAACCCCGGTCCCTGTGCTTGCCTAAGCACATCCTTAGTCCATTGAGCTATCTTGCCAACCCTCCATTTGTCAAACTTAAGAGCAAACTTATAGAGTAAGTCACTTGAGCTTCTCTAGGCCAACAGTCTGGATAACGGGGAACTCCGGGCACTAATTCTGGTTTAAAAATTGTAATAGGCTTGGGCCAGCAATATAGCTCAGTGGTCTAAAGCACCAAAGCACCTGCTTGGGCAAGTTTAGGCTACTGCAGTTCAATCCCTGGCATCACATGCTGCGCCTTCCCCACCCCCAGGAGCAGCCTGAGCTGGGCATAACATAAAGTTAAAAAAAAAATTGTAACAGGCTAGAATGGGTCGGCTTTACAGTGCAAGTTGCTAAGATAAAAAATACAAGATCCTATGCTTGAGTTCAAGATACCACCTGCCCACGTAAAGAATCGAGGGAGAAAGTGGCTGATTTACCTTAGCCCAAAAACATACGCTGGAGTCTCAGGAGGACCTCCGGGTTGAAGAACAAGTCTGTCAATTACTACCTGGATGGACGGCAATGGACCTCTCCCTGTTTGCACTCTACATAGTCTCAGAATTCCAAAGCAAGGCCTGGGCGAAGAACGAGAGCCACAGAGGCAAAAAACTGTAGCTGCTAAGAGACTGCAGTTTGGGAGCCATGTCCTGAACTCTGAAGTCTTTTTTCCACACCAACTACATGATCTTGGGGCTGGGGAGATAGCTCCCTGGCAAGGGCAAGGTCGTGAGTTTGAATAAATAAATAAAAATTTAAAAAATAAAAACCGACATGCTCTTGAGCCATTTATTTGACTTTCCTAACCCTCCCTTTCCCAATCTGTGACAATGCCCAGCTCACAGGGTTGGGGATGAATACAGCTACTGTATAAAAGACAGGTTCTGATGTGCTAAGTGTACAGTGATTTATTATTATTTGCTGACCATGATACTTGCTTTAAATTGTTTTAAGGTCCCTGAAAACAGCACATGGAGACTGCCTCACCATTTCTGCAGAGTAGCAGTCTGGGGATGGAAGTTAAAAGAGCACTTGGCAGGGGCACTGCAGGACCACTGTTTCTAGAACTTGCTATATTGGACACTGCTGACTAGCGGTATAGGACATTTGTACCTATTCATACTCTGAAAATACTAGAGAAACCATCAAAGATTCACTTCAGTTACTAAACAGCCCACGTCTCACAATCACACTCAACCTAGGAAGAGAAAAGCAAAGCTCAGGAGGACTGTTACATTGCCTTTGAGACTTGGACTGTGACTAACCAGGATAAAACCCTCTTATAAACAGATAAAAATGCCAAAGGCAAAGGTAAATATAAAGCCTGAAGGTGCTATCATCTGCTTGTTTATTTTTTTTGCGGAACTGGGGTTCAAACTCACTACCTTGCACTTGCCAGTCAGGCGCTAGTGCCATGGAACTATCTCCCAAGGCCCCATCTTCTGCTTGTTTATACACCAAGTCCCCATCAAAACAGCAAGTCTTAGGAAGATTGACAATGTCCAGATTGATACCTCTTCGGTGATCATCAGCAACTGCTGTCAGGCCCAGGCAGAAGGGTGGTGGAAAAGCTACCTCCAGGCTGCATGCCCCACTCCCAACTCTGAAAAAAGTGGGTGGTCGGTCATTCTCCAGATAGAAGACATGGCACTGGAAAAGGTCTTCGAATAAAACTTTTAATAATGTACAGCAGAAATCGGACAGGCTCATTCTTATATTAAAACAAAAGATTTCCTATATTACAATTTATTTACATTTGCATACTGAAGAGGTAAAGTGTCTAAGTGGCTATTTTACAGTCCTTTCTAATAAAATGTACAAAAACAAACAGAAGTACCGAGAACGCCGTTCAAGGGCCTGATGGTGACGTAAGAACGGGCTTGGACTTGGTCTGTGAATCCAGAATCCAGAGGTGCACGTAGCCCTTTGGATCAGGGTTAGCCTTAGGGAGCCACAAACAGCATCCGCTTGCCCCAGCTCTTGCTTGATGTTAAGAGTGGCAGGGTGGGCAGGGGAGTCTCCCCCCAAACTGCTCAGTTTTTCCCAGAGGTACAGGAGCCAGACTGTGTGGTGAGGACACAAGGGTTGCAGCCCGTGATGAGGCCCGTGGGGAGCAGGTAGTGGCCTAGAGTGCTGGGTGGGCACATGTGGCAGGTCCCACAGGCTAGCTGTGATGCAGCGAAGGAGTCTTAAGTTCCATCATCACTTGTAACTGCCGAGGTTCTGCTGCAGGGCGGCAGGTGGGAGGTCAGCAGTGGGGTAAAGAAGGTCCCCTAAAGACACGACTGGTGTTCCAGGGAAATGAATCAGGGGCCAGTAAATCGGCCCAAAGGATTAGAGGGAGATTCTTTTAATGCAAGGAAAAACATAATACATCAGGAAAATAAATAGGCCAGAAGCATGGGGAGGCCAAGGGCATGGAAGGTTCTCCCTCTTCCTTAGGCTTTGGCAGAGAACTGCCGGCCAGATGCAGTATATATAACGTGCCTCCCCTAGTGCAGGATGCGGGTCCGAATGAATGCAGTGTTTTGGGTTCTGAAGCCTAGGCCTTACCATCCCCAAGTAGTCTTTTTGTGAGGAGAGACATGAGGAGCCTTCTTCCTCAGTGGTCTTGAGAGCAATAATTCCAGGCTTTAAGGCCAACTACGAAAATGTCTGGTCTCAAAGCATGCACCCATGTACTTGACTCAGCTCCTTTTTCAGTGCTCCCAGAGTAGGACACAAACCAGTCTTAAGTCTGAAGGATTCTCAGGCCCAGCCAGCGCCAGGCACCCAGCACTGGGCACTGCACAAAGACTGGGGTACTCCAGTAATGAGGTTGGGGTCAGGAGGCAAGAGAGATCAAGCCTCCAGGGTGAGGAAATCTCACTGCTGAGTAGGAACAGGCTCAGGTACAACAATTTCCAGTGTGATAGAGCTATGTGCGTTAGATTGGAGAATTTTCTTTTTTGTGTTGTTTTTTAAGGGATTTCTTTAAAAACAAATAGACCGAGAGGTAATCACACAGATGGTTTTCCTTTTATAAAAACTTAACATTAAAAAAAGTTAAAATCCAGACCCTCCCAATTAAAAAAAAAGTCAAACCACTCCAGTTAAAAGTTATGGCTTCAAAGTTATTATATACTTAAGATATGCTGACCAAACCACCACCCATGACCGTGCTTCTAGATTTCATTAAATACTATACTTAGGTTAAATAACATGTTCGGCTCAGGCTGTTCCCTTACTAGGGCCCCTGAAGTGGATGCAAATCTCTCATCTTCCCTCCACCCTGATCAGATAATCCAGTAAAAGGCCCATGCAGATGCCCCCCTCCCACCCTAAGCTCCCTCCCCACTCCTTATCCCCCTTTCCCTTCCCTACCCCAAACCTACCACCACCAAAAATATATGCCGCAGTCTGCAGAATCTGGGAGGGGACAGGCAGATGTGACATTCCAATCTTAAGTCCAAGATCTGGCTTCAGATTCTCTGGCCCTTCCTTGATGCTGTTGAGGATGATGTCCTTGGGCTGGCTCATTTCCCATGGTCAGTGCTGAGACTACAACACCCAAAATTCTGCCAAGATTCTTTTCCTGCCCATCTCTCTCCCCATATCATCACATTTTGGCCCAAAAGTCTCTTCTGCTATGGAAACTTGGGCCAGCTTTGGTTCCACAGTCTGAAATGGAGGAGAGCTGTGTGCTGACACAGGGTGGGCAGAGCAGCCTGCTGAGGAGTACCACCATGGCAGCGGCTTGGGGGGGATCTCCAAGGAAGGGAACCAGGGAAACTAGATGCTGCTCAGTATGACAGAGGCACCAGCAAGTAGAGACGGCATGAAAACCACACCCTCAGCCTGCACATGCACAAAAAGCTCAAGCAGGTAAGTGTGCACCTACAGACACACATGTACATACACGTGTAAGGGCGTGGCACAGACCAGGCACAACAGGGGACACACCTCGGCACATGCACACAGAGCTGGACAGACAGGTGGCAGGTTCTGTTACCACTGGCAGACTCTTCAGGTGTCCTTAGGAGGAGTGGAGCATGTGGCTCAGAACTGCCTATGAGAGGGGTCGTACTTCTGGGCCACCTTGGTGTACTGCGGCTGGTCCCTGGGGGAAAACCCTCAGTGCTACCTAGCACTGACAACAACTTGGCTTCTCCTGGCCCTTCCCAGGCCACCCTTCCACTACTCCTGGCTCTGTGTCAGATGCACCGGGTTTTGCAGACTTCCCTCTGCAACCAGTTTGAGTTGTGGCATTGAGTTCTCCACAAGATTTGCTCTCAGAGTCTCCATGCCAGCAGGAGGTAAATAGAAAAGGTGTCTGTGTCTCAAACCCAACATGGGAGTGAGCAAGTCTCCCGGGCTCTGTCCCTCTTTCTGGCCAGGGCACTGGCCATGGAGGGCTGGGCAGAAACGAGAGGTAGGCCTCCATCGTACGCTCAACACGGCAGTTGCTTATAGTTCTCACTGCCCAGGACTGTGTGCAGGGCAGAGGGAGCAGGTTAGATCTTCACATCTTCCTGCACGCTGAGCTGTGAGAGGGTCTTCTTGATGCGCAGTGCAGTCAGGCGGGCTGCGCCATTGGCGTACCAGCACTCCCGCATCATCTTCCCCATCACCCGTAATGCCTGCAGAGAGACAGGCTGTCAACATGACTTGACTGGAGAAGACTTTCTGGTCCCTGTGGCTCCCTACAGTGGCTCAGTCAGTCAGAATACACCTGGCCCCTGAAACATGATGCAAAACCTTCCTTCCTGTGGACAGGCTGTGCAGAGGAAAGAAGATGCTTCAGGTAATGACTAGTCTTACTTCAGTCTTACTTTCAAGTAAATCTAACCTAGGCAGCCCAAGGAACATTTTGGACAATGTTGCTTTATTATGCAATGACAGCGCACTACAATGCTAAAATGTGAGCTTAGCCTATAATCACAGCACTCTGGAGGCTGAGGCAGGAAGATGCTGTGAGTTTAAGGTCAGCTTGGGTAACATAGTGAACCCAAGGTCAGTCTGAGCTGCATAAGGAGACTCTGTCTTTTCGTTGTTGTTTTGCAGGACCAGGGTTCGAACTCACAACCTTGTACTTGCCAGGCAGGCACTTGTGCCACAGAGCTATCTCTTCAACCCCAAGTCTCTGTCTTAAGAAAAACAAACAAAAAAAAAGTGAGCCAAGTGATTTTATTTCACTAGATGCAGAAATGCCCTCTAGTGTTTTCATTCTTTAAAGGTAGAGACTGCCTTCCCTATTATGAGCGCACCAGGGGGTCTAGTCACCAGAGTTAACACGGTGACACATACCCCAGATTTGCTAAGAGTGGATTATTTTGTGGTGTAAAACTCAAACAAACCCAGGGCCTCATACATGCCAGGCAAAGTACTGTACCACTAACCTATACCCTCAGTCCAAGAGATTTTGAATTGTTCTCACAATATATGAAAGTAACTAGTGCTATCTAACCAACTTGATTGTGGTGATCACCTCACAATAATATACAGATATCAAACTGGCACATGAACAACTTATTCTGCCAGTTATATTTTAATAAAGCTGAGTACATAGAGAACAGAAAAGCAGGGCTATGACTGAAAAGGCAGTCACATGCACTGAGCTAAGCTATCTTCACTTCTCCCAAGACTCAGACACCATAGCTCCATCTTTGGAGCTGCATCATGCCTGCCCTCATTTCAATTATTTCCAACAAATGTCGATTTCATTTGCCATCTGTCCAAGTTCAAATTCTTTCCTAACCCCTTCACACATTAGCCTCACCCTTTGTGCATCTTTAGAAAGGATGCTTCCTCCACTAACCCCCGCATCAAGTCTAAAGAATGCCCCTCCCTAACTCCCACATTGTGCAACTCACCTGGTGGTCAGGTCTAGTCTACTTTTTGTTTGTATCTCTTGTTGACTACCTTCCTTACCTGTACCCTGGACAAGAACCCTTTTTTCTATTATGCTGTCACCTCCAAAGGGCACCCTATCAGGACCAGGTCAAATACCCATAGCCACAGAAGACTCCGTATGCAGAAGTACAGAATACCAGAGTATCCTTTATACTCAGAGGCCCAGAAATGTTACGGATTTGGAGTATTCAACATGTCAGAATATTTGTGCACAGATAATGTCATAAGCTGAGGATGTGAACCAAGCCTAAACATGAAATGCACTTAATGTTTCCCATCTACCTGCTTTATACACATAGTCTAATGGTGTTTATACATATTTTTAGTACACTTGTATTTTGATTACAACCTGTTACATGAGGTCAGACATGAAACTTTCCATTTGTGGTACCATGTTGATGGTCAAAGTTTTAGAGAATCACTAAAGGGGTGTACCTAGGAGTTGGTCCCATTTTTGAAAAATCTTTCCTAAGGCAAACAAGTCAAACAGATGGGAAGAGTTAATCACAGGAGGCAAGGAACCACAACCTTACCTCATAACTCTGCCACCAGTTGGGGATGTTGGGACGTAGCTTCTGGTCACAAACGACCTTTCGCATTTCCTCAATGGAAGGGTCAGAGGGCACTAAGTCATAATATGGCAGCTGATACTCTTCATGGACTCCTGGGAAAACAGAAAATATATAGCCGAGTTATTGACAGAAGGAACGAAAGCCTAATCCAAAAGCAATGACAACAGCCACACTGTAACTTGCTAAGTGCGACTTGGTACTAGGGCTCACTGATTCTCATGAGATAATAAAATACAGTGAAGTAGAGCTAGGTGCAGCGCTACACACCTGTAGTCTAGTGCTCAGGAGGCTGAGGCAGAAACACTGAGAGCTCAGTAGTTTAAGAGCAGCCTGCGCAACACAGTGGGACTCTGTCTCAAAAGGAAGCAAGGATACTAGCTGGATGTGGTGGCACATGCCTGTATTGCCAGCACTTGGTAGGCTGAGGCAGGAGGATCAGTGCAAGTTCGAGACCAGCCTGGGCTACAAAAGCGAGTTCAAGGCCAGCCTAAACTGTAGAGCAAGACCCTGTCTCAAAAAAGACAAAAAAGAAAAAAAAAAAAAAAAAAAAAAAAAAAAAAAAAAAGGAAGCAAGGACAGACAGACAGATGGACTGATGGACGGATGGATAGGCAGAAGGAAAAAAAATAAGAAAAAAAAAAATACATGATGGGCCAAACATGGAGGTACATGCCTGTAATCCCAGCACTTGGGAAGTCCAGAGAGAACAATTGCCAAAAGTTTAAGGCCACCCTGGACTATGTAGTGAGACGCTGTTTCAAAAAATAAATACGTAAGAGTGGCCAAGATAGAGACATCTTTTTCACTGAAAAAAACAGAGAAACTATCAAAGACTTTTGGGGTTTCTTCAAAAGGCAGTAAGTTGAAAACCCTTAACTAGACAAGATGAGAACATTTAAGTAGTAAGTGGGATGGCAACAATTAATTTTTAATTAATTTTTTGTTTTGTTTTGAGACAGGGTCTCGCCATGGGGTTCAGGTTGGCCTTGAACTCCCTTTTGTAGCCCAGGATGGTCTCAAACTCTCAATGATCCTTCTGCCTCAACCTCCCAAGTGCTGGGATTATAGGAACGTTCCCCTATGCCCAGCTTCAACTATTATTTTGAGGTTCAACACTCCTCATATATATGTATCTGTGTGTGTGTGTGTGTATTTGAGGGGGCAACACTGGGAACTAAACCAGAGCCTTTACACTAAGCTGTACATCCTCAGTTCATTTTGTAATTTTTTAGTCAAGGGGCAGTGTTTTATTAAATTGCAAAGTTGTCCACACTGGACACAAATCTTCAATCCTCCTGCCTCAGCCTTGCACAGTGCTATGATTACAGGCCTACACCAATGATGGTCCCTTTTTTTTTTCTGTACAGGGTCTCACTACACAGCTAAGACTCATAGTGATCCACCTGTTTCCTGCCTCTCAAGTGCTGGGATTACAGGTGCAAGGGGCCTACACGGCAGGCAGGGCCAGGAACTGAACCTTGACCCCTACGTTTCCCTAAGCAAGCACTTAATCCACTGAGCTATACCACCGGCCCTCCAATACTGGCTTTAAAATGATTTTTTATAAAGACATGTTCTCATTACATACTTCAAGCTGATTTTGAACTCACTTCACAGTCCAGGCTAGCCTTGAACTCAGGAGATCCTCCTGCCTCAGCCTCCTGGGGAAATTTCAACTGGAATTATTATAGCTAGCTTTTTTGATTCTTAACAAAAAGGATTTAACTCACCTTTGCAGGAATTAACTATTTTAAAAAATGATAAAGAAAGTATTTTCATGTCTGTCCTATTCAAGCTGTACATCTTAGTAACAAAATAATTAGGATTTGTTTCTTCTTTTTTTTGGTACTGGGATTAAACTCAGGATCTTGTGCTTGCCAAGCAGGTGTATTATACCCCCGAGCTATCTCCCAGGCCCCCAAATAATTAGGAGAAGTTACACATTATAGAAAAAAAAAAATCCCGCTAATGCACAGAAGATGAATAAAATAATGATGACACTTTCGAATCTCTACTGAATTTGGACAATGATCACCCTGTCAACATCACAAAAATAGAGAGGACTGACAGTAACTACCTTGAAATGGAAGAGTAGTGCCTATGAAAGACAAGGAAAAGAAGAATGAAAACCCAGATCTGATTCTATATACAGCTCTACCAATACACAGGATGTGTGCCAGGAGCAGCATCCCACTCCACGGGATGCAGTGAAATTTAGTCTCAGAAACTTTACAGGTTACCTGACTTGGATTTTCCTATAAAATGAGAGAAAAAAAACCCAGTGAGATAGTTCAGTGGACTAAGCCCCTGCTTGGTAAGCGCAGGGACCAGGGTTCGATCCCTGGCACCACATGTCAGGCCAGCTCTGCCCCCCCACCCACCCACCCCCGCCACGCTAAGCCAGAGACTGGGTGTGGTGGTGCACGCCTAAAAGCCCAGAGCTGGGGAGGCTGAAAACAGGAAGATCACTATGAGTCTGAGCTGCATAGTGAGACTGTACCAAATAAATTTTTTTTTTTTTTTAAAAAAGGAGGAACTTGCAACTAGAAAAAAACAAAATATGTATCAATAAAGTGCAAAAATGGGTCATATTTGGACTCCAACACAGCAAACAATTGAGAAAAATTAGGAGATAACTGGGGAAATTTCGACCATGATTAGATGTTAAAACACTTAAAAATTAATGTTCATGTTTCTTTTTCTCTTTTTGTAGCCTTTATGATCAAACTCAGGATCTTGAGCACGCTAGGCAGGTGTTCTACTACTAAGCTACAACCCCAGCCTAAAGTTCATTTTTAATGTGATAACACATTCTAGAAGAGGCGCTCTAGACCACTGAGCCATCTCACCAGCCTGAAAAGGAAATAATTGTAATATAAGTTAACTCAGAAGATCCAAGGTAGGGGGCCCGTGAGATGGTTCAGTGGTCTAAAGCACCTGCTTAGGAAAGCTCAGGCAACTGCAGGGACTGCGGTTCGATCCCCGGCACCACATGCTGCGCCAGCCCCACCACCAGGGCAGGCTGAGCCAGCCATAAAATAAACAAACAAACAAATAAATAAATAAAACAAATTTTTAAAAAAATGGTAAAAAAAAAAAAAAAAAAGATCCAGGGTAGGCTGGGGAGATAGTGGCATAAGTGCAAGGTCCCAAGTTCAATCACCAGTACTGAAAAAAAAAAAAAGATCCAAGGTACTCTTCTGCATCTCTTCCAGAAAGCACCCTGCTGTCATGCTGTCATGAATGAATAGGAAAGATTACTAGAGAGTCTCACTTGACAATTATCTAAGGGCTAATTAAAAGTGTAAGCCCTTTCTTCAATCTGAAGTTTGAATTCTAGTTTACTAGATGACCTTGGACAAATTACCTAACTTCTTTCTAAACTTTTATTCTTCATCTATAAAATGAAGACAATTATAGTATCTACCTTCATAAGTTTATACTGAAGTTTAGATGTGTTTGTAGCTTGTGGTGAAAATTAAATGTACAAGTGGTGAATGTTCATTAGCTCTAATTTCTGAATGTCATAAGAGAGATGAAACAAACTTACAGTTTAAGACCTGTGTGACCAGTTTTCCCAATCTATTTTATCCATAAACACTGGTCAAAGGTAAGATGTACAATTCCATGAAATAAAGAGGTATTTTCTCTATTATTTGAATCTCACCAAATATTAGAAATGAAAACAGATGCCAACAGACAAGAGTTCTCTTGGAAGACTCACCTGTTTGCTGTGCCCCTCCCTGTCCTCCACAGGGCATAGAACCAAGGGCCTTGCAGGTATTTTTACCAAGCCGGTATTTTTAATTTGGCCACTTTCATTGCCCTGGGATATTTCATTATTGAGAAATGGCTCTAGGGATTACTGAACTTGATCACATGATGGAACACTTGGAGATCATTAAATACTGATATAAGCTGATGTTAAAAAAATGTCTGCTAGGGCCGGCGAGATGGTTCAGTGGTCTAAAGCGCCTGCTTAGGAGGGCTCAGGCAACTGCAGGGACTGCAGTTCGATCCCCGGCACCACATGCTGCGCCAGCGCCACCACCAGGGCAGGCTGAGCCAGCCACAAAATAAATAAAATAAAGAAACAAACAAACACAACAAGCAAACAAATAAATAAATAAAATTTAAAAAAAAAAAAAAAATGTCTGCTAAATTTGAGGCTACTTTTTACTGGAATCTGACATGAATATCAATTGAAAATGCCAAAGTTTTGTTTTTGTTTTTTTGAGCCAAGTTTTTGCTAAGTAGCCTACACTGGTTTTAAGCCATGGTAACTCCTCCTGTCTCAGACTCCTGAGTGCTTGGTTTATAGATATATGTCACCATGCCTGGCCATTTCAAAGATCTTTACAAAATTATGGGAAAAAAGCTCTTTTTCAAAAAATTCTAAGGGCTTCTGCAAATTTAGAAATTATAACTATTCCTACCCCACATGTCACGCCAGCCCCATATGCTATGCCTGCTGGCCCCACCCCTGAGCATGCAGAGCTGGCCAGAAACTGGGTGCAGTGGCACATGCCTGTGATCCTAGTGCTGGGAAGGCTGAAAACAGGAGGATCACTATGAGTCTGAGCTATGTAGTGAGACCCTGTACCGAATACATAAACAACAACAAAGAATTTAAACTACTATTGTGATCAAATACCAGGGTTCCGCAGGAACACGGCTTAAGAGTCAAAGGGTTAGAACATACTTCCTCTGATTTAAGGAGATATCTGTATTAACCCTAGGCTATTGAAACCTGGGCTGTTGCCAAACTTTATAGGCTACAACTAAAGACAACGTGTTAGCCAAATGAACCTTTAGAGTGATTATCCAACCAGCTGGCCCAAGAATCAGCATAACCTTGCATAGCTACCTCTAGGATTCCACGTCCTCGATGAAAACTCTAAACGTGACTGTGGTTCTTGCCCCAGGTACCTCACAGGTTATAATGAATAGGGGCCTTTAAAAGTACCTGCACCCTCACGCAAACCATCATGTTAGAACTGGACATAGGAGAAGATAAAAAATAAAGGTACCTCCAGAATTGCACCTTCGAGCAATCTCCCAATACACTAGCCCAAGGGCATAAATATCAGCACATTTAAAAGAATCAAAGTGTTTCATATTAATGGTTTCATCAAGTACTTCAGGAGCCATGTATCTGCAACAATAAAGAAAAAAATAGTTACACATAACCATCATGACTGCTCTTTTTCAATCATAGCACTGATTCTGGGGCCCTCTGAGTATGGGGATATTACTCTACAATGGTCCCTTGGGGAGAAATGGTACTTCTTTTCCTGTTTTGGATTTGAATCTAAGTAATTCAGCTCAAATTTGGTAATATTAGGCTACTCCATGTGTGTAACTATTTTTTATCAAGAGTCTTGATCCCCTGGAAGAGGTGTTTTCACTGTGGGCCACATAGGCAGTAACAGTACAAAGTATCTGGCTACTACTGAAGTCTCACTCTATTCAATGTAGCCAGTGGTGAACTGAGCTTAAATTTCCTTCTAAACTTCTTTTGTTTTTATCTGACTCCAGAGAGGTTAAAACCCTACAGGTGCTCAAAGTCACCCTTAGTGACTCTGAATAGTAATTATGAATAATTGTTCATAAACCACACCCACCCCAATAAATGAGAAGATCACCTCAGCCCTAGACCTTAGGTGGCTGCAATCATTCAGGTTTAGGGCAAAAACATCAGCAAAATTCAATGTAAATCACTTATATACAGCACATAGAGCCCCTCTTTTGTTCTAATGAAAGAATCCTACCTCTAACGCATGAAGCTCTTTTTTTTTTTTTTTGGTGGTATTGTCGATGGTACTCAGAAGCATTATAATGGCATCTCTAGCCCCATTTATTTTTTGGACAGGATCTTTCAAAGTTGCCCAGACTGCACATGAACTTGATACTCTCCTGCCATAGGCATGGGCCATCGCAACTATAAATTCCTTATTTCACTTCTCAATAAAGTAGGAAGCAGATCTATAATCATTGAGGGTACTCCAATCCACACTTAAGATTAGTTCTGCTCAGGTTTGGTAAATTTGGTCACTATATTCAAAACGGAACACATTTCCTACCATCCTGGGTCTCTGCACAAGCCATGCCTCTAGACTGTAGTTATTTCCCCTCCTCTTAGCCAAGCCTTATGCCTACCTCTCACCCAAATCCTGTTCCACATTCTTTCTCCAGTGTCCCTCTACCTCTGATCCAACACCTGTGTACATGCAGTGAAGCAGTGTTTTTGGCACCTGTATCCATTACATGTAACCTGTAACTTTCCACTGTGGGAAGCAGGGTCCAGAAAGCAAAAAGTGTATCTCCTTTTCTATATTTTCTCCTGTACATATTCAAAAGGCACGCAGTACCTTCCAGCTGAGTATGAGCAGAAGCCCAGGACATTCCTACCGTTTGGTTCCCACCCTCTGATTTGGAGCAATGTCAATGGTGTCGGTGACTGCATCATGGCGAACCGCCAGGCCCAGGTCTGCGATAGCACACATGCCATTTTTCTTCACCAGGATATTCTTTGACTTTAAATCTCGATGAGCAATTCCAGGCTTTCCTAGCAGGGGAAAAATCAGGGATCTTTATTTATTTAATTTTTTTTTAAATTTTATTTATTTATTTGTTTGCTTGTTTCCTTATTTATCTATTTTGTGGCTGGCTCAGCCTGCCCTGGTGGTGGCGCTGGCACAGCATGTGGTGTCAGGGATCGAACCGCAGTCCCTGCTGTTGCCTGAGCCTTCCTACGCAGCGCTTTAGACCACTGAACCATCTCGCGGGCCCCTCAGGGATCTTTAAAGAAAGGTGCTGTAAGTGTTAAAAAGACAAGCTGAAGCTACTCTGTGAATTTGAGTCTTGGCTTTGTTTCCTACTAACCAAGTGACTCCATGTGTATCTCAGATTTTTAATCCACAAAATGAGAATGACTACATATTTCATGGAAATGTACAGAGTAAAAGCTTCATGTAGGTTAGTAAATACCTTAAAATAACAGGAATATTAATTATTTAATGTTAGAATTATTAGTAATGCTAATATTACTATTGCTACTTGCCTACCCTGACCAGCTTAGATATAAGCTGTTAAGGAATTCAAAGAAATCTCTTACACTGGCTAGTCCAAAAGATGTGGACTGCTAGTACAGCACATAGCCTAAAACAGACTCTTACTACTGTGGGTTCCTCACTGTGCTTAGCAAGAGCCGCTCCCTTGGTGAAGCAGGCATCAGGGATTACACCTGCCACCATGGCAAGATCCAGTATCACTCAAAGAGCCTACACTGTAGTCTCCTTCCTTTAGGAAAACTTTCTGAGACTACTATACCCAGGGTCTCACCATGTAGTCTGGAAACCAGCTGTCCCCAACAACAAATGTGTGAAATGACTAAAAGATGGCTTATCATTTTAGTTCCTTTATTTTCTGTGGTGCTGGGGAATGAACCCAGAGAACTGTGGGTGTAGGCAAGAGCCCTGACCCCTGAGTTATATCCCCAGCTCCTTGGTTCCATTGTTTTACATGCCTGCTGTGGGCATCTGAGATGATTATTCCTTAACAAATAGTGATGTCACACCACTAATGAAGTACTAAACACTGACTTCAAAGACTTGCTATGGAACTTCTAAAGACAGTGACAGGGAGATTGCCCTGTATACTTTGGTTCTCAAACCTCCTTCCCTTGAATTAAACTGTAGTTCCTGAGGTGTATCCCCAACATTCTCAGTGACAAGGATACACAGCCATTTAGTCTACCTGGCTTTCCCTCCCAAGGTCAGCGCTATACTCACCTTGAGTGCCCACAATCTCCATATGCAGGTGTGCTAACCCACTAGCAGCAGACAGAGCCAGTTTAATCATGCCCTCGATGGTGACTGTGTATCGGTTAAGATAATCAAACAGGGAGCCATGTTCATGATAGTCAGAGACAAGCCACAGCTGTGTCCAGGTGCCATTATCTGTAGAGAACACCAATGAGTTCCGGCAAAGATGTAAACCATTAGCAACAAGGAAGTATGTCGACAACATGAGATCCCATCATTCCCTTCAGTTTGTATTTCTCATCTCTCCCTTCCTGATGCCCAAGAACCCTCTTGGAATCTATACTGTTCTGCAGTTCAAGGCTCCAGCAAAGACACAGCACTTCTTTCCTAGGCCTGTTCCCTTGTTTTTTTTAGATGGACTGTAGTACTCTGAACCATTCTTCATTTTTTTTTTTTTTTAATTCTTATTTCTTGAAGACATGGTTTCACTATGTGTTTTAAGCTGACCTTAAACTCATCACCAAAAATCTCGACTGGCCTCAAACTCACGGCAATCCTCGTCTCAGATTCATGAGTGCAAGGATTATAGGCCTGCCACCACCATGCCCAGTTAAGCAGTCCATTCTTCTGCCTCATTTGCAATGTGAGGTCTTCAGGAATGAGGAAGTATATGCACAGAGAAAGTTAAAAGGTATCAGTTTTGTTGCAGTGCTGATTCTGATCT
The DNA here is from genome assembly GCA_004027915.1 of Capromys pilorides. Lineage (NCBI taxonomy): Eukaryota > Metazoa > Chordata > Mammalia > Rodentia > Capromyidae > Capromys > Capromys pilorides. The sequence continues at coordinate 16,812 of PVKN010012105.1, forward strand.
GAGTAAGACTTGTTGGCCACTATCAGGCTACATCCGCCATGGCTGAGGAAAGCCTTAAAAATCTTCCTGGGCTCTGGTGACCCTTGAATACACTCCAATCACAGCAAAATAATGTTTCTTTTTAGTCTCTTGTTCTTACCAGGCAAAGAGCTCTAGGAGAGCAGGTAAGATCTCCTCCATGCATTACTGCACTCCAGGCCAAAATATGCTTTCCAAATATTACCAAAGAGGCATCTTACCAGAGAGCAAGGCAAAGAGGGTAACACATACTTTATTTTTTCTCTTCTATACATGATGGGAAACGGAGGAGAGGGAAGCAAGGATGAAGAAAAAGAAAACATAAAAGCTAATAATCTAATTAATCTGTGCTGCTATTTATCACTAGGCGGCTGGAAGTTGGATTGAGAGTTCCTAAATTTCAGGCTGTCACTGGTTCCAGGGCATCATACTAAGTATAGCATGATAAAAAGGCAAGAATGAAAGAGCTCAATTTTTCTCCTTCCATGGCCCTAGTGTGGATTTCCACAGCCAGAGTCATAATCACATAAGCTGCCAGAATCAATAAGGGAGTAGCTGTTAGAAATCTATAAACCTTGGCTTCTCTTATCACAAACAAAATCTAACCTGCTACTTTCTTATGTCAAGCAGCCACCAAATCCTGAGGACTCTATTAGTAAGTTAAAAGGAAACACCTGTTTGTTTTGATGTTTTCAAATGTATAATTTAAATTTCATCAAAAGAAGCTGCTGCTTTAAAGAGCAGCTTGCAGGGCATGGTAACCCAACCTTAAAATCCTAGCACTTGGGAGGCTGAGGCAGGAGGATTGCTGAGTTTAAGGCCAACCTGGACTACATAGTGAGACTCCAACTCAAAAAAAAAAGAGCAGCTTACTTGGAGCAAAACATTCTCTCCCTCTCTTCCTATTCATATAAAAAGCCCAAGACTTCAGTTGGGGTAACTGAGGCTGTCACCAACTCCCATAGCAATGTAAGGAATGAACAGTCACTATTGTTTTAGGAACAAAAAACAAATACTTAGTATCTTCTGCAGGCTCCACAGATACTAACTTCTAAATCACAACTGCCAGAGACTTCTAAAATGTGAACCCAGTCCTATCAGGGATTACACTTCAGGTCAACTGTCTGTCCCCCTCCTTCTGAGGGGCTCTGTGAACGCAGGAACTGTGTTTTCTTCTTACATGTGAGGATCCTAGCAATAGCAAAAGTTTTGACTCATAGTGGTCAATACAGGCTACCAAGTTAAAGAATGAAATTCTAATTACTATCATCTTCAGGAATAAAATATAATCCTCTCATAAAATCCATCAAGGCTGGGGAGATAGCTCAGCAGCCTAAGTGCCTGGCTGCCAAGCTCAAGGTGCCAAGTTTGATCCCTGGTACCACTTACTGTGTCCACCCCAAAACTGGGTGTGATGGCATACGCCTATAATCGCAGTGCTAGGGAGGCTGAGACAAGAAGATCACTACCACTCTGAACTGCATAGGGAGACCCTGTATCAAAAAATGAATAACAAAAAAGTCCATCACTCCTGGGCTTTGCCTATCTCTCCACCCGTCTTTTGCCAGATATAGCCATTCCAAGTTACCTGCCAGGCTATATACCTGACCTTCAAACATCCCTGCAAGGCCCTTCCCACTGGTTTTTCTTCCAGACTAATTTATATCAACTTAGTCTCAATGAAGCCCAGTTGTGACCCACTAGTAATTATGAGAAGAGCCTGTCATTGCCTCCTACAGTCAAACATGAGCTTATTAGTTTGTAAGATCCTCAAAACAGGCATATACCTAGGTATCTACAGAGACTCAAGATTATGGTAAGAAAGGAGAGCAGAGGAGAAAAAGGTAAGAGATTTCAGGTATACATACACCAAACCAAAAACTGAGTCTAATCATTTCAGAGTGACACTCTGGAGACAGATAAGTCCTCATTCTCCCATGCCTTCTCCATTTACAAGTGTGTATATACTGCTGGTCATGTCACAGAAAGTAAACTGTAGGCTTTTCCACGGCTGTCCTTCTGGCAGAGATGAGGTCAGAATTTCTCATTCTACCAATTTTTAGAATATCTTAGACATGGTGGCCTGAAATCTCAGCACTTGGGAGGCTGAGGCAGAAGGACCATTACAAGTTCAAGGCCAGCCCGGGCTATACAGTGGGTTCAGGCCAACCTGAACTAATGAGAGATTCTGCCTCAAAAAAAACAAATCAAGCAACCAAACCAAACCAAACCAAACCACCACCACCAAAAAACCAAATGATTAAAAACTCCAACTTTATGAGAGCCCCGATAGGGACCAACTGGGAGTGGATCTGGGAATGTCAGGGAAGAGAACTAAGCATCTAGGGTGTAGGTGTTCCTTGTTTACCTACATAATCTGGCTTTCCATGTGAGTTTTTCATGGAACAGAATCTCAGGACCTTGCACTTACCAGCCAGGTGCTCTACCACCGAGCTATCTCCCCAGCCTTAACGGACACCTTCTACGAGTAAAAACCATGAAGGCAAACTAAACTGTGCATCCTGTATCAATTAAATTTTTCCAATTATCCTTCTATCTGAGAATGCTATTGGCTTTATATCCCAACCCAGCCATTTACCTTTATTGTCAGCAGCAATAAACCCAAGGATGTTTTCATGGCGTAGCATAACTGTTTGGTATATTTCTGCTTCCCGGAACCAAGATCGCTCTTCACGAGAAGAGAAAATCTTCACAGCTACATCGCCACCCCTCCAGCGGCCACGCCACACTTCCCCAAACCGGCCTTTGCCAATAATCTCCTGTAATACAATAGTTCGTGCCACTGTGCGCTGGACAAAAAGGGGTAACCCTAGGGACCAAAGAACAGAAAGAAAACTGACAATGTAAATTTGCTAAACTTTGTAGCTCCTATACTCATTGCTACACTGGAAAAAGCTCCCAACAAAGTGCCTCCATTTGTATACTAGGCCATTAACCATGGAGAGCTTCAACTGCCCCTGTATACATCTAGGTAACCTACCAGCAGGCTAATAAGCCAGGTGGCTGCTGGGAGTAATGAACACAGAAAGGAAAGTGCATACAATACCTTAGGAAGCAATCTCTAATGTGGATGAAAGCTAAATGTAAATGTTTGACCAGATTTACCAACTCTGCAGCAGTCCAACTCACCCACATCTGGTTTATTTTGATAAAAACAGGAATGTAGCAGAAAAGATGAAAGTTGCTTCTGGGCTAGAACTACCTTCTGGCCACTCTGATTACTGGCCACTAGGGGGCAGTGCTGTGTGACCCACAAACAGACGGTGGTCAGGGCTACAGGGTACCAGGCTCTCTTCAACCAGAGCCTACTCTTTGTTCACAAATGGAACTCCAGATGTACAGGCGGGACTACTCATACTAATTCTGTTTTATCTTCTTTATGAGACTCATATGTTTCACTTGAGTCACTCAATATCTCCCTATCTAGCCAATTACCCTTACCATTGTGACTTTTTTTTTCTGGTACCAGGAATCGAACTCAGGGCCTTACACTAAGAGGAAGGCGCTTATACCACTGAGCTGTCTCCCTAGTATAACTGACTCTTAAAACTCTCACTCTCTTTCCTCATCAAATAACTGGCTACTCCTTCAGTTTGGTGGACATGAAGTATTTACTATCTTTCTATAGATGAGGCTCTACACTAAAAGCTTTACATAAACTATTTCATTTCCTCACAACCACCAGTAAGGTATGTTTTTATAATTTATAAGCCTTAAAAAGGAACATTATATAACATACACACACTAAGGAGCAAAGCAGGGACAATCTAGAACAATATGACTACACAGTCCATGCTTTTAACTACAGCAGTAATCATCAGTATGTTTCTGAATCTCCTTCCTCTCATCCCTTGTGCCCCTTCTATTCTGGCCTGTCTTTTAAAGAGACTCCCAGCCATCCTGGTCCTGTCTCCATTTCACTAAGCTCTTGCCCTACACACCCACACACAGTCCTGCCTCATCCCACCCTTTCTAAATGAATGAGGTTGGTAGATGAATGAATTTATCCTCTACACCAATGCCGCAATTCCTTCCAAAGGGGGAAAATGAATATTCATTTTCCCCTGTGAAAATTTTCAGTAGATGCCTCTTATAAACCTATAAGATAAAGTATGACCCCCAAGGCCATTTACATGTAAGTCTGTCTGTTCCCAACCCTAGTACGGGTAAGCCACAGCAGTCTCCTTAGCATAAAAGTCCATGGGCACACTATAAACTTTCAAGCCTTTGTATCTTTTCATTCAAGGTATTTTCCTTGGCCTAATGATCCTGGCTCTTACTGCTCCTAAAAATTTTGGCTCATTC